>JAODPA010085243.1:0-25134 GCA_025585075.1 Nepenthes mirabilis
AAAATCCCGTGGGTTAGGGTTTCGGTGAAACCCACTCGGGCGAATCGGACACGATTCGGACAACTAACTACATTTTCTTGGACCTCAAGGCACGGGTATCGAGATCCTAACGTTCCCCGTGGGTATCGACACAAAAAACCCAACGAAAAATACATAAAACAACGAAAGAGAACGAGAAGTGGGTATGAGAACACTTGCCTCGACGCGTGCTTTCACCTTTATACCTGGCTTTCGGGCGGAATCGGACTCTCGGGCTCGATCTCCCTTCTTCTCTCTTCGGTCGCGCCCCTCTCTCTCTCCTCCAAACCCTCGGCCCGTGCAAAAATGAGGGAAAACGAACGCGCGGCGCGAATATATACTGCGCCGGCCGCTCGAGCGGCCAGGCTACGGGTGGCCACCGCTCGAGCGCCCCATCGAGCGGCTGGCGAGCGGCCAGGCCACGGGAGGTTCAGCTTTATCCGCTCGAGCCGTGGATCGAGCGCCCAGCAGGCGCAAGCCTGCTGGCATGGCTTCAACAGCCCGGACCCGAATAATTTCCCGATTTTTCTTCCGATACCAAACCTTAATCATCCCATAAGATTAGTATTGATCATTAACATACTAATCACCTCTTAATTATCGGGTTCACAAATCCGGAACCTCACAACTCTCCCCCACTTATAAAATTTCGTCCTCGAAATTTAACGAGCCTCAAACTCCCAAATCTGAGGTGAACTCCTCAAAAACTGAATTCATCCTCGGACAGCGCCTATTTTAGAACCTCAAGGATTGGAATTGTCCTAGTTCTCGTCATAAAATGAGTCCTTAGCCTTTCAGAACGGCCCAATCTGGTCACTTATCGATTCTCTCATCCAGCGATACAAGGAAGACCTCATAACGATCCTCCAAATTTCAAAAGTGACCCACAATCATGCTGGACATCTTCCAACCGAATCCGACACTTCAAACGGATCAAAGGACTTTCACTTCAATTCCTTCCAAGCCTCGAAAGAAATCGGTCACCGGGACCTCAACCTTATTTAGAAATCTCTGGGCCACGGGCCCACAACGCTTACTCTGCGCACTCTGATCAATCCTCAAATCATTAAATTACGGCACAATCATAACAATCGCCCAAAAAGTTGACAAAACTTTCAATTCTTGCCCAGATCTCAGAATTCCGATCACTTAGCAACCTCAAGATCCCGTTGGCATATCAACGAGCCAACTGACCAAAACCGAACGCGATTCTAACTTCCAGCAAGATCGCGACATTCTAACATCCAATCATTTGGACTTACTCGCGATGTAACTTTCACATTACCTATGAAACTCCCAAAACATACATGTCCAAGATTCGTAGCATCAATTTCCAACATTGATGCCTATCCTCCCAAGGAAGACACCGAGGTTTACTTTCTCAACCTTTAGACAAATCTAACCACATGCAAGGCCATATGATCATCTTCCTATCTCCGAAGACAATACTCCTGAGTTTTCAAAAGAAAACCCCAATGGCCAATTTCCGACATACTCGTGGGGCTAACACTAATCCTGAACTCCTCCCCCACTTATCCCAAAGATATAACATTCCACAAGAACTTATCAGACCCATTAGGGGGCAACCCAAATGTTACGAGCATCAGTCACCCTATCCGGTTAGATTCAAGATGACTATACATTCCCACAACACAAATCGGCCTCCCCAATCAGCCAATACTTAAAATCCTAAGTCCTCAAAATCATACAATCACAAGCCACAAGCTTAGGAAGGCATTTTCTCAATTTAATTCACATCCCTTTCACGATGGGACATGCGAATTATCAGCTATCCATAAATCCTGACTCAATCCTTAAGTGATTGCACACACCATCGATATCTTTGAATTCCTTAAGGAAGCCACCTCAACATAGACCCAAATATGGACAAAAGATCAACCCATAAAATTTCATGAAACGTCTACGAATTAACAAAACCCAAACGACGTTTCCTAAACTTTACAGTGACCGTATCCTTGACCTGGATACCGTCAGGGCTACAACCCTTATTGATCCACAAATATCCCGTTATGGACCCAGATCGATCTTGGAATTCATCAAGTCTTCACGACAGCTCACGAACTATGCCCATCCATCCGCAAAGCCTGATCATCCAATCATTAGTCTCCTAGCCAATTTTGAAATTCGTGAACCACCCTATCGGTCCGTCTATTTACCTCGAAGGTTCTGAAATAATTGACCACGATACCAAAGCCGATACTTCCACGGCCCTGCTTAAGATCCGCGACGATTGGCATCGATTCGACACGACCTCGAATTACCGATCAAACGGTAATGCCAAATCTTCCTTTTGATAACATCCTCGATCAATTTAAACTCACGCTTCAAATCCCACAACCTGATTGTCGGATGTTATCCTTTACCCATCCGACCAAATCAGCACTGCAGTTTGTCTACCGAACTACTATTTAGATCAGATCACGACTTAACACTTTAACTATCTCAAGTTCATACCCCAAAATCGCACGAGTCAATTATCAGACACGCTATTCAGATCAACCCGATAACTTACTGACCGAAACCTTTAGATGTCACAACAAGATTGGCATCACAAGACGATTCAAGTTAACCCAACCAATCATATTCACAAGCTCCAAGAATATCAGAACCTCGATACCACTTACATCGAACTTGGATCCTTAACCCCTGGAATCACAAAACCATAAACATACTCAGGGTCCCCAAGATGCAAGTGCTGTGGCATCACGCTTGGGAAATTTCATCTCCCAACTCGGCAATCCACAAATTTCCTCATGCACCATCACCGTCGAACTCTGATCCTACGGTGCTGGATTTCCTCATTCCAAGATCAGAGGATACAACCATTCACCATCCAACACCCGTACTATCTATAACTTAGATCCTAGTTTCAAAATCTCTTCAGAAAGGCATTCGTCCAAGATTCATCCGTGAATAGCTGCTGCCATCTTTCTTTTTGCCTTTCCGAATACTAGGTCATCCTTGATATCACTGCCAAGTCTAGATCCTCCCAGTTACACAATCTCAACCATAATCCCGACATGGGTTTGGAAACCTCAAAACAACGTCAGATCACAATACTAAATCCAAGAAGCTCTCCTCCTGCCACGACAGGCGACATTAACACCTGGGTTCATATCATAGGATCCTAATATAAACACTGACCCTTCTCACTGCCTGTCCGTGACTAAAGGCATCCTTAGATCTCGCGATCTGACTATCCACTATTGAGATACACTGCCAAGAGTCTCATTGACACAAAATTAATTCAAGAAGCTTCCATAATGCATGGGACTATATTTCTTAATCCTCGAGACCCAAGATCTTTCTCACGTCAGCCTTTCAGAACGGCCCAATCTGGTCACTTATCGATTCTCTCATCCAACGATACAAGGAAGACCTCATATAGCGGCGGGGGATGCTTATCGGGCGCTCGAGGCAGCGTTGCAGCAGGCACTGGATGCAAGGCCCTAGCACCCGTCAGTAGCTTGGGTACTTGGGCAGGCACTGGATCCAGGCGCGCCAAGGTGGCGCTTGAGCACCAGCCTGTGATATAAGAGCCCAACGGCTCTTTTCACGTCGTTTTGACGTGGGGAAAGGGAGAGAGACGAGAGAGGAAATGCGAAGGAGAAGAGAGAGAGAGGAGAAATCGAAGCTCTCGGGTTTGAATTTTGCTTAGAGTAGTAGGAGAAGTGATAGATTGGGTCAAGACAAGTGCACTGATACCCTTTTCTTTCTCTCTTTGCACTATTCATTCGGTTTCCTTAGGTATTTTTGTCCCAATAATGATCCATGCTTTTATTTTCATATTATCCATGACTTGAGCATACACATATGCAAATTTTATGTCCGATTTCTTAGTTTTGATCCTTTTTTTGCACGTGAAACCGTAACATGTGCTCGAATGCCTTTACCCACTTATTTTTGGCATTTTTTCATAAATTGGTTCTAGAATATGATTACCCGTACCTCAAACTTGTTAATTTAACAATTAGGTGTCTGATTTGGTAGTTTTATGCGAAATTATGTTCGTCGAAACCCTAACTTGCACCACCTTTGATTTTATCCGAATTAACTGTAATTTATACTTGATTTGGCTTTAGAAATTTGTAACCCTAGCTTTATGGATGCAGGTACTCTGTATATTTGGTATTTATATACACATATTTTATATATGTTAATTTTATGTATTCTAGAATATTATCGGACATGAATAGTTATGTTTAACCACATGTACATTAAATATATTAACTTGTATATGTTACGAAAATTATGGCGTATGTATCTATTAAAGAATTTATCGTTCAGAAGGTCTAAAGTTATGTTCGGCTCATGGTAGTAAAAATTTCTATTTTTTCATACTTTATATTGATCGTGCATATAATTTAAGTCTTGTGAAAACTTAAACCTATAACAAATATAAAAATTATGTAAATATATGAAGGAAATGCCATAATTAGATACATTTATGATTCGTTCTCCAAGAGTGAGAATTTTGTGAAAGAAGTTTGGTGGATTTTCCCTTAAAGAATAAGAAATTGAGAAACCTGGATCACAGATTAATATTTCAGAGGGTAGTTGTATCGGAACGAGTCCTATCCTTTAAGACCCTTCGTTAAAAACATATAAACTCTAATGACTTAGTAATTAATACATAATAATTACTTAATAATTCTGCAGAAATTTTGGCAGAGTTTCCTCTACAACTTGATAAAGATTAAAAATACAATCTGTTAATAATAGCTTGTACATAATAGTCAAATAACAAAAACACAAAATTTCTACCCTTTCACATTTTCAACATATCCACAAACATCCAAAAATCTATCACTACTCAGTCGCAAAGAATAATCATCATTCCTCCATAGGACCACAAACCAATAAAGTAATCTCAGTTACTATATTGGATCGTGAGAGATGCCGTCTAACCTGCATATCCCAAGAACATACCTGCGGAAGCATATTATGTCTACAGTACCACATACATCCATGACATATCATAGGTTTACAATATTAGTCAAAATATGATTCTTACATACACATACATTAGTACAACTACTATACTATATACTAGTCTTCAAAATCAACAGCTTTTCCTGCAAATAATCTCTATCTTTACTCTTTTTCATCAGCAATCAGCTTATCAGGGTCATCTGAGGGTAAATAAACAACAGCGGGGTGAGCAAGAAGCTCATCAAGGTGCCTTAACCATAATAATTAATAATACTTTCATATAACAAAATTATAAGAAAAGAGTAGAGAACGAAATACATGCACACTTATTTGCAATAGTGCAAATAATGCAGGATATAAAGAAATGCACACTTATGTAACGTAATCAAATCTTTCTTATGTTTGTTTTGTTCTTTCTTTGACTTGTTTTCTCTCAATTTAATTTTTACTTATCTTGAGGGACCAGAGCTAGTAGACCCTACTAGCTGAGGGATCGAATAATCGAGGATAGATTGTATTCAATCCATACAATCAAAGGCCTTGGTTCGTATTCATGCATGCATCATTTCATGTGTCTTTCTCATCGTGGGAATCATCCTTCTTTTCCTTCTTGTACAATGCCCCGAGGATGGCGATCTTGATTCTTTTCCTCCTTATATAATGCCCCAAGGACGGCGGACCATGTATTACTCTATGGACGGAGTTATCCTCGATTAGCATTGTAACTTCCTAAGGCTTGCCAAGAATATCACCTACTTCACACAAGCAGCCAGGACACGTGGCTAGGGTATCCTCAGGTCTCCACTATGATATTCATGGCAGGCCAAAGAAGGTTACCTGTTGAACGATCCTTGGCCCAATTTTCTTGTTATTCTTACTTAATCATTTATTCTTGATTTTCTTTCATCAGTGGCCGTTTTAACTTTTTTATCCATAACAAGACTTCCCTCTTCTTATCTCAGAGGCCACTCTATTTTATATTTAATACTCCTTCGGACACATTTTAGTGTTCTTAGTAATATACTAACAATGTAGCTTTCACCCATTCACAAATGTTGCTTTTAATAGCTTAAATACTTTCCAATGTTGTATTCACATGTTATAATTTATTTTCTTCATTTTTTTATTTCCCCAGTTTTCAGATTTAGGGTTGATGAACAATAAAATGAAGCTTCCCAGATACAATACACACAATATACATGGAAAATGGACTCACCGATCATAATACCCGTGTATAAGCATGCATTTATTCATAATATGATGAGAAAAATAAAAAAACATACGGTATTATATACAAATCTTAAAAGAGAGATATTTTAGAGTAAACTAAAATCGATAAAAATGAAAATATATGGTTAAGGTACACTTGCCTCTACCTGATCAACTATTTCCCTTACTTTGATCGGATTGAACGGCTTCATTCCCTTCCTTTTTTCTTCTCCTCTCTCCCTTTTCCTCTCCTTCCCTTCGTTGTTCAGTGTCATTGTGCCGCTCTCCCCCTCCCCCCTTCCTTTTTAAAAACAGAATAGAAATTAAGTCGGTGGGCTAGAAATGCGCCCACGCTTGAGTGCCCGGAGGCATGCAGCGAGAGGTCCCTTGCTGTTTTCTGGCGCCTACTACAGCGCTCGAGCGCACGGCAAGCGCCGTGTTTCTTGGCACTTCATTACCTCATACTAGTCCCATTCCCTCACTTTTTACTTCCAAATTTCATTCTTACATGTATATTTAGCCTCATTTTAATTGTTATTATTATTATTATTATTTTAATTACCTCTTAAATAATTACCTCTTAAATTATTATGTTTCAAAATCGGGACCTCATGGTAGTATTCTCTAGCATGCCATAGATATTATAGTGGAAACTCAAAGATTATCCTAACCATATTTTATAATAGATGGTATTCCTTGGCATGTTTTAATATATTATAATGGAAGGTCATTGTGTAACGGCCCAGATTTTAAAACATAGAAAATTTTAGTATTGAGTCTAGTCAACGCCAGTTGACCGAAAAATCTAATAAGAAAAGTAACTCGGCCTGAAGATGAAATCAAGTTCGGCCTTGCTTGATGAAAAGAAGTCCGGAATCTTTCTTGATGAAAAGAAGTCCGGATTTCCTTGATAAAAATCTAGTCCGGATTTCCTTGGTGAAAAGAAGTCCATATTTCTTTGATAAAAATCAGTCCGGATTTCCTTTGATGAAAATCGAGTCTGGATTTTCGGGATAAAAAGAAGTCCGAATTTCTTTGATAAAAATCAACTCCAGCCATGTAAGGCTGAAATAGAATTGTGTGAAGTAAGGCCGAAGTGGCCTTGAAGGCCAGAGTGATTTATGTGAGGCCGAAGTAAGATTGTGGGAGAAGAAAGCTGAAGTTGATGTTGATGAAGGAGCCAGAGTGATAATGTTAGAAAGACTTTACCGGTCAAGAAAAATTAATGACTCAGGACTTTGGGAATGCATGGCCATAAATAATCTAGCTAATCTTGAAACTTTTTAAAAATGTAAAATCATAAATGACACTCTTTGGAAAATATAAAATCATAAATGACACTCTTTGAAAAATGTAGAGCCATAAATGACGGCCACCAAAACTAAGGGCTATAAATAAGGACTAGAGAACATCAGAAAAATGCACTCAGTAGAATTTCCTAGTAAAGAAAGACCGATAAGTTCAAGGCAAAGAAAAAGGAATCCAGGCAAGAGTACTCACCCTATTTTTAAAGTTCATGATTATGCATATTTGCGATACGACTAAATCTGATATTATTATGAAAGTATGTTTTAGAATGTATGAAGTTTATTCTGATCCTTTATCTGATATTTTGATCGACTTATGTTTCTGTACGTACTATGTTTGTTTTGTTGTTTGAATTAAGGAAGAATCGTTCGTAATCTCATGTTTAAAAAGGAAGCCCTGTTATTGATGATGTTCAGTTTTGTTCTGCTTGGAAACATGATTATTTTTCAATTGTTATGAACTTCGATAAATGCATGTTTAAGGTAAAGAACTTCGGCCTTAAGATGGAACAAGAACTCTAGTAAATGAACTCCGGTTTCTGTTGAAAAGATCTCTGGTTTTAAGAAAAAGGGCTCCGGCATTTTTAGAAAGTTACTCCGTCCCTTTTGGAAAAAGAACTCCGTCCATTTTGGAAAAAGAACTCCGTCCATTTTGGAAAAAAAAAAGAACTCTGTCCCTTTTGGAAAAAGAACTCAGTCCATTTTGGAAAAAGAACTCCGTCCCTTTTTGGGGAAAAAGAACTCCGGTTTTCAGTAAAAAGAAATCCGATTTTCAGTAAAAAGAATTCCGATTTTCAGTAAAAAGAACTCCGACTTTTGATAAAAAGAACCCAGCCTTATTGAGAAAAGCACTCCGAATTTTAGAGCTTCGGAATTTGAAAGAAAATGAACTCTGGATTTTAGAGCTTCGAAATTTGAAAGAAAATGAACTCCGGATTTTAGAGCTTAGGATTTTGAAAGAAAATGAACTCCGGATTTTAGAGCTTTGGATTTTGAAAGAAAATGAGCTTTGGATTTTGAAAGAAAATGAGCTCCGGATTTTAGAGCTCCGAATTTTGAACAGAAAAGCACTCTGGATTTTAAAAAGAAAAGTACTCCGGATTTTGAAAAGAAAAGCACTCCGTCCCTTTGAAAAGAAAAGCACTCCATTCATTTATGAAAAAGAACTCCGGACTTTTGATGAAAAACACTTCGTCCTGTTATGAAAAAGAACTCCAGACTTTTGATGAAAAGTACTCCGTCCTTTTTATTGAAAAAGAACTGCGGATTATTGAACTTCGGCTTTTTGTTTGAAAGATGAACTCCGACTTTTGATGAGAAAGGATATATGGACTTCAAATGTTGAGGTTAAAGAACAAAGGCTATAAGAATAAGGAAAATGTATGTAATACGGATAGCAAGTGGAACTCTATGACTCCGACTTTTGAAGTATGATGTATGGCCATTAAAAGATATGAACTAAGAACCGAGTTTCCATTAAACTTGCTGTTAAAGATGGATGAAGGATATTGGAGTGACACTCGAGGATGCCTCCTGGGCCACGGGAGGGAACCTTTTGGTGGCATAAGACTTTTGGACTACGGCCCCGTATGTTGGGTTAAAGGCATTGCCTCCTGCCTCGGGGAGCATAATGAGAGGATACAACTTTAGGTTGTGGGGTAACACACAACCCGTCCTCGATGTTGTCCGCTCCCGTCCGGTCCCTAAAGATGATAAGAATTATGAATGTTTTTTTATGGATTCTACGAAGACAAGATAATAAGAAGAAATAAAGATGAAACGACATGATGATTTTCGTGTGCTAATTATGTTGTGGAACTATATTTTGATTCGATTATATGTATATTTTGTTTTCTGCATGTGAGTACCTTGTTGGGCTTTGTAGCTCATTCTTGCTATTTTTCAGATGATGGAAGGCTTATAGAGGACGAAGTTGAGTAGAATCTTTATGGTGTAGCTAAGTGGCTTAGCAGGCCGGAGCAGACTTTTTAAGAGATTTAATCATGTTGTCTTTTAATGTTTTGAGGATACATGTAATATTATTCCGCTGTTATGAACCTATGAATGTTAACATATTTCCGTGATTGTTTTTGGATAAATGAAATTAATAATTTCTACTATGCATCTCAGGTTTGAAAGAAGAAAAGAAATTTTTATGTCCACCTAATTATTAACTATTAAGGAATTTAGACTTGATGGAGGCTTTATGTGGTGGACTGAAAGCCAGTCCGTCACAGTTGGTATCAGAGAAAAACTGAGATGCTTTAGGACAATTTGAATCAACACGGAAACTTAGGACAAGATTAGTTAAGGCAAGAAGAGGGTTAGCCTTATTTATGCTTTGGACGAAGACAATTATGATAGTTATCTTTAGACTAATTGACCAACAAAATTATTCTTTTCAGACGTCCCTGAAGTCATATCTAACAGAGGAAGGTGAAATGTACAGATTAACAATCCTACGGATCGGGAGGCAAGGTACTTGAACTTGTTAGACAGAATGACTGAAGTCATAGAAGCCTTGACTCCACCAACTCCGGCGACCACCCCAATTCCTGTCCATCAGGAGAGGTCGGTCTATGATCGTTTTACCAACGAACGAGTTCCTGAATTCTCGGGGGAACCCGACCTGTTGAAGGCAGACACTTGGATCCAAGGACTGAAGAAGGTGTTTGCAGTAATTAAGTGTCCTGCTGGAGATATGGTTCTATATGCCAACCATAAGATGGCGGGTGAGGCCCACCACTGGTGGGAAATGCAAAAGAGAATTTTCAATGTGCCCGATCGGGATATTAGTTGGGAAATATTTAAAGCAGCATTTTTAGAGAAATATTTTCTTGCTAATCTTCGTGGACAGAAGGAGGATGAATTCCTTCACATAAGGCAGGGTACTCGCTCTGTGGCTGAGTACGATGCGAAGTTTACAGAGTTATCTCGTTATGCTCCTTATATGGTGGAAGACAAAGAGAGGAAGGCTAGGAGGTTCTTTCAGGGATTAAGGGATGATATTAGGAGGCACCTTTCAACTCTGACGTTGGCCATGTACGGAGAGGTGCTCGAGAAGGCTGTTATCTATGAGAAGGAGCTGGAGAGAGGAGCATTGCTCAGGAAAAGGACGTTTAGTCAAACTTCAGGGACCAGAGCTAGTGGAGGCCCTTCTAAGAAAGCAAGACCATCGAGGTTCAATGGGGAGCAGAACCGATCTGAACAGATTTCTCAAACTCCGGCTAATAAGGCATGTGATCATTGTGGGAAATTACATGAAGGGAATCCTTGCTATAAGAAGTTGGGGGTTTGTTATAACTATGGCCAGGCTGGACACATGATCAGAGATTGCCCACTCGCCAAACAAGCCTAAGGATTTAAGTCTCCTATCCTAGCTAAGGTGTTTGCTATTTCTGCAAAGGAGGCCGAAACTTCTACGGAGGTAGTGGAAGGTACACTTTCTATCAGTGGAACTTCTAGTCATGTGCTTTTTGACTCCGGATCCACCCACTCTTTTGTCTCCCATGAATTTACAAAATATATTACGACCCTCCCTCAAGTTCTTGGCTACCCATTGATGGTCGCCTCACCCACGGGGTCGTCTGTAATTTTAAATGTAGTGTATTCGGAGTGTTCGATAGAATCAAATGGATGCGTGATGCCTGTTAATCTGGTTTTGCTAGAAATGAAGGACTTCGATGCAATCTTGGGAATGGATTTGTTAGCCAGATATCATGCCAAGATTGATTATTTCCGAAAAAGAGTAGAATTCACCATTCCTGGAAACAAGCCCTTCTATTTTCAAGGAGTCCGGCATAAAGAAGCATCTTGCTTCATTTCGGCCCTCCATGCCAGGCACTTGATTGGTGATGGGTGTCAAACTTATCTAGCCTTCGCTAGTGTGACTACTGAAGGTCAAGAATCTCTGGCTAAAGAGATTCCTGTGGTGTGGGAATTCGAAGACATATTCCCTGATAAATTACCTGGACTGCCACCCCAGCGAGAGTTGGAATTTGAAGTAGAATTGATGCTAGGATCAGCACTAATATCCAAAGCATCATATCGGATGGCACCGGCCGAATTCAAAGAATTGAAACAGCAACTGTAGGAATTATTGGATAAAGGTTTCATTCGGCCAAGTGTGTCACCATGGGGAGCACCGGTTCTCTTTGTCAGAAAGAAGGACGGGACCATGAGATTATGCGTGGATTATCGTGAACTGAACAGAATTACCACCAAGAATAAATATCCTCTGCCAAGAATTGATGACCTCCTTGACCAATTACAAGGAGCTTGCGTATTTTCAAAAATCGACCTTAGATCCGGATATCATTAACTTCAGATCAGAAAGGAGGATATAGCAAAGACGGCGTTCCGGACTAGATATGGGCATTATGAATTTGTAGTGATGCCTTTTGGGTTGACTAATGCTCCGCCCGTCTTTATGGACTTGATGAATCAAATTTTTCAACCATACCTGGACAAGTTTGTGATCGTCTTTATTGACGACATCCTTGTGTATTCGAAAAGCTATGAGGAACATGAGGAGCATTTACGGACTACACTCCAGATCCTTAGGAAGCATCAGCTGTTCGCCAAATTGAAAAAGTATGAATTTTGGTTAGAGGAAGTGGGATTCCTTGGTCACGTCATCTCTAAAGAAGGGATTTCCGTCGACCCTAAGAAAGTGGAAGCGGTGATAAAGTGGAACCGGCCAACCTCTGTGACCGAAGTGCGAAGCTTCTTAGGCTTGGCTAGTTACTATAGACGGTTTGCGAAAAACTTTTCCCAAATCACTTTGCCACTGACGCAGTTAACAAAGAAGGATGCCAAGTTTGAGTGGACCAAGGATTGTGAAGAGAGTTTCCAGACACTTAAAGACCGGTTAACTTCTGCTCCGGTCCTGACCATTCTAAATGGATCAGGAGGACTGATTGTTTATTGCGTGCCTCAAAGATTGGGTTAGGCTGTGTTTTAATACAACACAGAAGGGTAATTACCTATCGGTCGCGACAGTTGAAAGATCATGAAAGGAATTATCCAACTCACGATCTGGAATTAGCCGCAGTAGTGTTTGCATTGAAAATCTGGAGGCATTACCTGTATGGTGAGAGATTCTTGGTCTACTCCGACCATAAGAGTCTAAAGTATTTATTCTCCCAGAAGGAATTGAACATGAGGCAGAGAAGGTGGATTGAATTCCTGAAGGACTATGATTGTGAAATCCGGTACGAACCAGGAAAAGCCAATATAGTTGCCAATGCACTAAGTAGACAACCTGGTATTTTGGCTAGAATGCAAGTCAAGCAAATGGAAATGCTAGACTGTCTCATGTACTATGATGTCCAGCATTATGTGCAAGGAAAGTGGATGATCTTGGCGTACCTTCAAGTTCAGCCAGAGGTGATAAATGAGGTAAAGTGATGTCAGGCAAATGATTCCTTCCTTGTAAAGATCATGAGTGAGCTGGACAAAGAATCCTGAATTGATTTTCATGTTATGCCGGATGGAGCATTAAGATTTAGGAATCGATTATGTGTGCCGAACAACAAAGAATTAAAGGAGAAAATTCTTAAGGAAGCCCATCGATCCCGTTATACGATTCACCCAGGAGCCAACAAGATGTATCAGGATTTGAAGAAAATATTTTGGTGGAGGAATATGAAGAGGGATATTGCAGCTTACGTGAAAAACTGCCTTGTATGCCAACAAGTAAAGGCCGAAAGAAAGCAGCCATCTGGGTTATTGCAACCAATGCCATTTCTAGGTTGGAAATGGGAAGACATTGCCATGAATTTTGTGACCGGTCTACCAAGGACGCCAAGGAAGCATGATGTTATTTGGGTGATTGTTGACTGGCTAACAAAATCAACCCGTTTCTTGGCGATCTGGACGACTTACTCCTATGATAAATGGCCCAACTGTACGTAAACGAGGTTGTCAGACTTCATGGTGTGCCTATTTCTATTGTATCAGATAGAGATCCTCATTTTGTTTCAAAGTTTTGGAAAAGTCTACATAAAGAATTGGGGACAGAATTAAAATTCAGTACCGCTTTTCATCCCCAAACTGACGACCAGTCAGAACGGACTATCCAGATCCTTGAGGATATGTTAAGGGCCTCGGTCTTAGAGATAAAAGGGGCTTGGGATAATTCATTAGCTCTAGCAGAGTTTGCTTATAATAACAGTTATCAGACTAGCATTGGCATGGCTCCTTTGGAGGCCTTGTATGGAAGAAAATGTAGGTCACCGATTCACTGGGAGGAGCACGGAGATAAAAGGATTTTGGATCCAGACATTATTAAAGAGATGACAGAAAAGATAAAGTTATTATATGAGAATCTCAGAGTAGCCCGAAGCAGACAAAAGAGCTATGCAGACCGGAGGAGATCTGCACTAGAATTTAAAAAAGGTAATTTTGTATTCCTAAAGGTATCACCATCCAAGGGGAAATACAGATTCGGGGTAAAAGGGAAGCTGAAGTCACGATTTATTGGCCCTTTTGAAATTCTAGAAAGGATCGGAGAAGTAGCTTACAGACTTGCACTACCTCCAAACTTGACAGAAGTACATGACGTATTTCATGTATCGATGCTTCGGAGGTATGTCCATGATCCTACTCATATAATTGAGTTTGAACCTTTGAAAATTGACAAGGACTTGTCCTATGTTGAGGAACCAATAAAAATCTTTGATCGAAAGGAACAGAGATTACACACCAAATCAATCGCTCTAATAAAGGTGCTCTGGAAGAATCACACACCTGAAGAGGCAACTTGGGAATGAGATGAAGAGATTCAGAACAAATACCCCTATTTATTTTCTTGAGGTTAGTAACTTTATTTAAAATTTTGAGGACGAAATTTCGATAAGTGGGGGAGATTGTAACGACCCAGATTTTAAAACATAGAAAATTTCAGTCATCGAGTCCGGTCAACACCAGTTGACCGGAAAATGTAATAAGAAAAGTAACTCGGCCTGAAGATGAAACCAAGTTCGGCCTTACTTGATGAAAAGAAATCCGGAATATTTCTTGATGAAAATAAGTCCGGATTTTCTTGATAAAAATCTAGTCCGGATTTCTTAGGTGAAAAGAAGTCCGGATTTTCTTGGTGAAAAGAAGTCTGGATTTCTTTAATAAAAATCAGTCCGGATTTTCTTTGATGAAAAATAAGTCTGGATTTTCGGGATGAAAAGAAGTCCGAATTTCTTTGATAAAAATCAACTCCAGCCATGTAAGGCCGAAGTAGAATTGTGTGAAGTAAGGCCGAAGTGGCCTTGAAGGCCGGAGTGATTTATGTAAGGCCGAAGTAAGATTGTGGGAGAAGAAAGCCGAAGTTGATGTTGATGAAGGAGCTGGAGTGATAATGTTAGAAAGATTTTACTGGTTAGGGAAAATTAATGACTCAGGAGTTTGGGAATGCACGACCGTAAATAATCTAGCTAATCCTGAAACTTTTTAAAAATGTAAAATCATAAATGACACTCTTTGAAAAATATAAAATCATAAATAACACTCTTTGAAAAATATAGAGCCATAAATGACGGCCACCAAAACCAAGGGCTATAAATAAGGACTAGAGAACATCAGAAAAATGCATTCAGTAGAATTTCCTAGTAAAGAAAGACCGAAAAGTTCAAGGCAAAGAAAAAGGAATCCAGGTAAGAGTACTCACCCTGTTTTTAAAGTTCATGATTATGTATGTTTGCAATACGAGTAAATCTGATATTCTTATGAAAGTATGTTTTAGAATGTATGAAGTTTATTCTGTTCCTTTATCTGATATTTTGATCGACTTATGTTTCTGTACGTACTATGTTTGTTCTGTTGTTTCAATTAAGGAAGAATCATTCGTAATCTCATGTTTAAAAAGGAAGCCCTGTTATTCATGATGTTCGATTTTGTTCTGCTTGGAAACATGATTATTTGTCAATTGTTATGAACTTCGATAAATGCATGTTTAAGGTAAAGAACTTCGGCCTTAAGATGGAACAAGAACTCCTATAAATGAACTCCGATTTCTGTCGAAAAGATCTCTAGTTTTAAGAAAAAGAGCTCCGGCATTTTTAGAAAGTTACTCCGTCCCTTTTGGAAAAAGAACTCCGTCCATATTGGAAAAAGAACTCCGTCCATTTGTGAAAAAAAAAGAACTCTGTCCCTTTTGGAAAAAGAACTCCGTCCCTTTTGGAAAAAGAACTCAGTCCATTTTGAAAAAAGAACTCCGTCCCTTTTTGGGGAAAAAGAACTCTGACTTTCAGTAAAAAGAACTCCGATTTTCAGTAAAAAGAACTCTGATTTTCAGTAAAAAGAACTTCGGCTTTTGATAAAAAGAACCCGGCCTTATTGAGAAAAGCACTCCGGATTTTAGAGCTTCGAAATTTGAAAGAAAATGAACTCTGGATTTTAGAGCTTCGGAATTTGAAAGAAAATGAACTCCGGAGTTTAGAGCTTAGGATTTTGAAAAAAAATGAACTTCGGATTTTAGAGCTTCGGATTTTGAAAGAAAATAAGCTTCGGATTTTAGATCTCTGGATTTTGAATAGAAAAACACTCTGGATTTTAAAAAGAAAAGCACTCCGGATTTTGAAAAGAAAAGCACTCTGTTCTGTTATAAAAAAGAACTCCGGACTTTTGATGAAAAACACTCCGTCCTGTTATGAAAAAGAACTCCAGACTTTTGATGAAAAGTACTCCGTCCTTTTTATTGAAAAAGAACTGCGGATTATTGAACTTCGACTTTTTGTTTGAAAGATGAACTCCGGCTTTTGATGAGAAAGGATATATGGACTTCAAATGTTGAAGTTAAAGAACAAAGGCTATAAGAAAAAAGAAAATGTATGTAATACAGACAATAAGGGGAATTCTATGACTCCGACTTTTGAACTATGATGTATGGCCATTAAAAGATATGAACTAATAATCGAGTTTCCATTAAACTTGCTGTTAAAGATGGATGAAGGATATTGGAGTGACACTCGAGAATGCCTCCTGGGCCATGGGAGGGAACCTTTTGGTGGCATAAGACTTTTGGACTATGGCCCCGTATGCCAGGTTAAAGGCATTACCTCCCGCCTCGGGAAGTATAATGAGAGGATATGGCTTTAGGTTGTGGGGTTACACACAACCCGTCCTCGATGTTGTCTGCTCTCATCCGGTCCCTAAATATGATAAGAATTATGAACGTTTTTTTTATGGATTCTACGAAGACAAGATAATAAGAAGAAATAAAGATGAAACGACATGGTGATTTTCATATTCTAATTATGATGTGGAACTCTGTTTTGATTCGATTATATGTATATTTTGTTTTCTGCATGTGAGTCCCTTGCTGGGCTTTGTAGCTCATTCTTGCTATTTTTCGTGATTGTTTTTGGATAAATGAAATTAATAATTTCTAGTATGCATCTCAGGTTTGAAAGAAGAAAAGAAATTTTTATGTCCACCTAATTATTGTCTATTAAGGAATTTAGACTTGACGGAGGCTTTATGTGGTGGACTGAAAGCCGGTCCATCACACATTGTTTGCTAAGGGTCGCATGCTGTTAAGGCCCCGTCTATAGGGATTATATGTAGATGGCTTGCCTTTGGGTCTTGAATAGGAAGAGATGACGTATGATATCCCGAGTAATGTACCAATTTTTGGAGACCCTTCTATCATCAAAAGATATATGAAAAGATAAAGACCAAATTCTTCTGTGGCAGAAAAGATGAAGGAGCCCTTACAAAGAAAAAGAAAATTAATCCAGTTAACGCCAGTTGACCAAAATTGTGTTAAAAGATAAGTTAATCCGGTCAACTGGCGTTGACCAGAATGCATAAAATCCGGTCAACACCAGTTGACCGGAATCTGTTAGAAGGAGCAACTAAATCCGGTCAATGCCAATTGACCGAAAATGCGAAAGAGAAACCTAATCCGGTCAACGCTAGTTGACCGAAAATGAAGGAAGAACATCTAAAAGAATTAAAGGCGAATCAGGGTAAGATGGAGGCTGGAAGTACTGAGATAATAAAAAGAAGACATATTAACCGGAAATAATAAGGAAGCCCTTATAAAAAGTAGTGTCAGAATGACCATGCCTAAGTAGGTAACCTGCTCCCAACCACCCCGGAGTGGTTGACCTGCCCTACCTACTACCGTCAGACCAAAGGCCTATAAATAAGAACTAGAGAATGTAAGGAAAGAGGTTAGGAAGAGGCTCTCAATCGAGTTTTCTAGTAAAGAAAAACCGGAATTTTAGGACGAAGTAAAGGAATTCAGGCAAGTATACTCACTCTTTTTATATTCATGTTTGCAATGCAAGTATGTCTATTTTTTGATGAACTTATGCATGATATTTGTTTTAATCTTCTGAATTAAGGAAGAATTTCTATTAATGCCATATTTAAAGTAAGCTCTGTTATGTGTTTTTATAATGATCTCTGATTAGCCTTACTTGTATGAATTTTGGCCATGAACAAGTTTTGAAGATATTTGATTTGAAAATGTGTAAAAGACCTCCGGCTTTGACAAAAGACCTCCGACCTTTGAGAAAAGACCTCTGGCTTTTGATATATGACCTTTGACTTTTGATATAGGACCTCCGACTTTGTTAAAGGAAAGGTGTTTGGCGTTTGTTAAAATAACCTTCGACTTTTGTTAAAAAGACCACCGGCCTTGTATTATAATTAAAATTGGCATTTGATTTTGAAACCGGCATTGATTTGAAATCGGAACTTGTAATATGATTTTGAAACTGGCATCTGCTCTGTGATTTTGAAACCGACTTTGTAAAGAGATGTATAAGATCTATGATTTGAAACCGGCTTTTGAGAAAAAACCTTCGACATTTGAGAAAAGACCTTTGGCTTTTAATGTATGACATTTGGCTTTTGATATAGGACCTCTGGCTTTGTTAAAGGAAAGGTGTTCGGCGTTTGTTAAAATGACCTTCGTCTTTCGTTAAAAACACCACAGGCCTTGTATTATAATTGAAACCAGCATTTGATTTTAAAATCGGCATTGATTTGAAACCGAAACTTGTAATATGATTTAGAAATTGACATCTGCTTTGTGATTTTGAAACCGGCTTTGAAAAGAGATGTATAAGATCTATGATTTGAAACTGACTTTTGAGAAAGACCTCCGGCTTTGATAAATAAGACCTCTGATATTTTAAAAGACCTTCGGTTTTAAGATGTTAAAGGAAAGGCTATACTGTGAAGTTCCGGGTTTAAGGGTAAGGTAGTTAAGGGGTAATCGTCATATTGGTAATTAATAATAGACCTATTGAGCGATGTGGGGATGTGTATCCGGTGAAAAGTTAGAAAATAATTCAGAATTTCTTCTGCTGAGGTGCGGGGCCAGCAGCTCGCTCCCGCCCGCTGGCCGCTCAAGCGGAGTCGAGTGGGAATTCCAGAATGTGCCCGCCTGATGCTCGCTTAAGCCGCGCTCGAGCGGTGGCGCGATATAAAGTCACACCCTGCTTTCTCCTCTTCATTTTTCTCACGGCCCTAGGGTTTTTAGAGAGAGAGAGAGGGGCAATCCTAGAGAGAGAAAAGGGGAGAATGAGGCCCGGGAGTCAAAATTCATCCGAGAGAAAGTTATTAAAGTGAAAGCACACGTCGAGGCAAGTGTTCTCATACCCGCTAACTTTTCTCTTTCATTGGTTTTTGTTGATTATCGAGTACTTTTGTCTCGATACCCACCCGTAACCTAGAAAATGTAGTACCCGTATCTTGAGACCAAGGATGGTATGGTTTGTTGGTTGATTTGCTCACTGATTCGTCCGATGGAGCTTCGTAAAACCCTAACCCACGAAATTTTTAGGTTTTCCCATTTTTCACCCATGAATCGTTAAGTTGACTTCAAAATGTGAATCCCCATGCCCCTATTGTGTATATATGCTGGCTGCACGAATGATCTCGCACGTTATGACCCGTTCGTGGCCTCCGAGTCCTCTAAAAACACACTGTTACTGTTCATCCGTGATTAAAATGTGAATTTGCACGTTTTGCTTCTATCTAATTGTGATAAGACTCATGTTATGTGTTGATGTGAAAGTGTAAGTTTCAAAATGTATAGTTGTGCATCGGAAGCATGGGAATGTGATCCGGAGGCTTCTAAGGTGGTGATTGTCCACTGGAGGTAAGGAATTTCAAACTCCTTGCGAACTCAAACTAAATTGTTATAAAAATTAATTCTAAAGAAGGAATAAAGTTAAGTAAGTAAATGGAGGGAGACCCACTAGGTATGTCGTGGTGAACGTGATCTCCCGGACAGAGACATGTGATGGGAATGGAATTTTCCAAATTGTGAATGTGTATGCCGAGTAGTGGGTCCTCCCTCCCGGAAAGTTGAACCTTGAAACTAGGACCATGGTTGATAGGGGTGGTGTCCTCTCGCATGCCACGTACGTCATGGGGGGAACCCAAGGAATACTCCGGCCGCCCTTGGGGGTGGGTGATGTGCATGGCACGCTCTAGGACACTACGGTGAAAGAACGAGGATTGCCCTGGTCCCCGAGGGATATGGGGCGTGTTGAGATGGCCGAGTGCTGCAGGCCTAAAATGTAGCCGTTTGGTTAAATGTTGCATAGTGGAGATGCAATCGGTGGTCGAGTGCTGCAGACCTAAAATGCAGCCGTGGCTTTAGAATGTGTAGTGAACACATTCCCTTCCTCGTTCTCTTGCCTCGTTGGCTAGTACGACCTACTGGCTCCAAGGTCCGCAAAGAAAAATGTTAAAATGAAAATGAATAAAATGTAACTGACATAAGTGAATCGGACAATCCCAAGTGTTCTTCCCCCACTCGCATTCCCTTATATTGTTCCTATGCTTTTTCTTTCTAACTATTGTTTACCATTACCTGTTGTTAGTTAGTGGTGTATGGTTTCATTTGTAGGGCTTTATGCTCACCCTTACTCTATCTTTTTCAGATGAGAACACCTTGATGTCTGACGAGGCCGAGTAGATCACAGAAGCTCCGTAGATAGCTGTTTTGCCATGCAGGGCTCAAGATTTGGACTTAGACTGATTAGATGTATGACAAGGATCTTTTGGATTTGACTTTTGTAACTGATAAAACTTGTATGGCGATATCTTATGATAGTGGATGATGGATGTCATATATATGTATCAGTCCGCTGTGTATTGTGGTCTTTATATGCTTCCGCAAGTCTTGCCTTGTGGTGAGTTTGAGGTTTATAGTTGGCATCTTTCTTTGTCGGTGTCGTCTGGATCACGTCACTGGAGCCACCTCGGTTGTCGTGGCATTTAGATCCTGTGTGGTTTGTCTTTGGACTTTATAGATTTTCCTGTGAATTTCTTTAAATTATTGTGCAGGGTTGTATTTCAGGTGTTTATATTTTAGAAATGTCTAATTTACAGACGGAACTCTACCCAATTTTCTGTAGAAATTTATTATTGTCATTTTGCTTGCTTGTCTTTATCTTTCTGACGGAGGTTATTCGATGGAGAATAATCTGGTCCGTCACAGTTGGTATCAGAGAAGGGATGCCTTAGGATGGATCTAAAGTTACGCGGAAGCCTAGGGTAGCGTAGGTTGGGATCGAATGAGTGAGCATAGGATGACCTACTTGAGTATACGTTCTCTTAATTACGTATGTGTTTAGCATGTCTAAGGATATTGTAACAAGGGTTTAACCTTTGACTCAATCTACTATTATTTCCCTTTCAGTGAGGATTTCTAAAGTTCACTATGCCACCCAGACGTCGTAGTATGTCAAGGGATGATCCGCCTCGAGACCGAGAGGCAGAGTATCTTAATTTGTTGGGGCGTCTTACAAATGTCATAGAGAACATGGAGTAGCGAAACCTTTCCCCTATTCCTGTTCTAGCTCCTGTCTAGGCTCCTGCTAATCCGGGGCTATCTGTTTATGACCGCTTCGTTTAAGAACGAGTGCTAGCGTTTCTAGGGGAGCCCGACTCGATTAAGGCCGATTCATGGCTTGAGAGCTTGAAGAGGGTGTTTGCTGTGATGAGATGCCTCGAGGAGGATCGAGTATTGTACATGTCTTACTGGCTGTAGGGTGAAGTGCATCACTGGTGGTTAATGAAGAAAAGAGCTTTTGGGGTACCAGAGACCGAAATTACTTTGAAAATGTTTGAAGATGCATTCCTCGAGAAGTATTTTCCTCATAGCCTCTATGTTCAGAAAGAGGAGGAGTTCTTCAGGCTAAGGCAAAGCAACCGATTTGTGGCAGAATATGATGCTAAGTTTTTGGAGTTGTCTCGATTTGCTTCATTCCTAGTGGAAGACAAGGAGAGAAGGGCTAGGAAGTTCTTGTCAGGCTTGCGGGATGATATCCGTAAGCAATTGGCGACCCATAAATTGACCACTTATGCTGAGGTACTAGATCGGGCTTTGATCTATGAGCAAGAGCATGCCAAAGAGAAGTTTTTCAAGAACAGGTCATCGAGTAAAAGTGGGGCAAGTGTTGGCTCCGGGGCAAGTTCGGGGGGATCGTTTAAGAAGCAAAAGCAGCTAGTTTCCGGCCAAAGGAGCAGCCAGACTTCATCATCTTCTCAAGCTTCGGTGGGTTCTTGTAGGTGCTGTGGAAGGGTGCATGACGGTAAACCGTGTCCTTTCTTGACGGGTGCTTCTTTCACTTGCGGTCAAGTGGGGCATAGGGAAAGGGAGTGCCCTCAGGCTTCGAAGGTTCGAGTTCCGAAGCCGGCGGTACAGGGTAAAGTTTTTACAGCTTCTGCTGGTGAGGCCAGAGCTTTAGATGAGGTGGTGGAAGGTATACTTCCTATTTGTGGTATTTCTTATTCAGTGCTCTTTGATTCTGTGTCCACCCATTCATTTATTTCTCCCCAATTGGCTTGCTGTATTACACCCTCTCCCGTGACCCTTGATTTTTCTTTGGTCGTGGCTACACCCACGGGGTCTTCCGTTGTGACCGATGTAGCCTATCTTGGGTGTATTGTAGAGGTGAAGGGGTTTTCTTTAGTGGCCGATTTGGTTCTACTAGATATGCATGATTTTGATGTTATTTTGGATATGGATTGGCTGTCCAAGTATCACGTGACTATTGATTGCTTCCACAAAAGGGTGGACTTCGCCCTTCCAGGTTGTGACCCCTTTTGTGTTTAGGGGGTACAGAGGGTGGAGCAGTCTCATTTTATTTCTGCTCTATAGATTCGCCACTTGTTAAGTAGTGGGTGTGAAGCCTTTTTGGCTTATGTTAGTGTGATGGAGAGTCGGGAGTTGCCCGTGGCAGATATTCCGGTGGTTTGTGAATTTGAGGATGTGTTCCCCGACAAGTTGTCCACTCTACCACCACGTCGTGAGATTGATTTTGGGATTGACCTTGAGCAGGGATCGGCACCCATATCGATGGCCTCCTACTGTATGACTCCTGCTGAGCTGAAGGAGTTGAAACAGCAGCTGCAGGATTTGCTTGATTCGGGTTTTATTAGACCCAATGTATCGCCGTGGGGCGCTCCAGTTCTTTTTGTTAAAAAGAAGGATGGGGCCTTAAGGTTATGTATAGACTACCGTGAGCTGAATAAAATCACGATCAAGAACAAGTATCCTCTTCCGCGGATTGATGATCTCTTTGATCAGTTGCAGGGATCCTCAGTGTATTCCAAGATTAATCTTCAGTCGGGGTATCATCAACTTTGCATTAAAGAAATGGATGTTGCAAAGACGGCCTTCCTAACAAGATATGGTCACTATGAGTTCTTGGTGATGTCGTTCGGATTGACTAATGCTCTAGCTGTGTTTATGGATCTGATGAACCGGGTCTTTTAGCCATTCTTGGATAAGTTTGTCGTGATTTTTATTGATGACATTCTAATTTATTCTAAAGATTACTCTGAGCATGAGGAACACTTGAGGCTTGTGTTGCAGACCCTTCGAGAGCATCGGTTGTTTGCAAAATTAAAGAAATGTGAGTTTTGGCTCGACGAAGTGGTGTTTTTAGGCCACGTAATTTCTGGAGGAGGTGTCTCGATAGATCCACATAAAATTGAAGCGGTGGTTAATTGGAATTGCCCGACGACCGTGACAGAAGTCCGAAGCTTTCTAGGGATGGCAGCTATTATCGTCATTTCGTAGAAAATTTCTCTCGGATAGCCTTACCTCTCACCCGTTTGACGAAGAAGGAGGTAGACTTTATCTGGACCGATGAGTGTGATCGAAGTTTTCCGGAGCTAAAAGATAGGTTGACATCAGCTCCAATTCTGACTCTTCCCGATAGTTCTGGCGGATTTAAGGTATACTGTGATGCATCTAATTTGGGGCTCGGATGTGTTCTTTTGCAAAGGGGGAGAGTATGTGACGGACCAGATTATTCTCCATCGAATAACCTCCGTCAATGGCAACACAAACCAAAGTCCATAATTAATACTTATGGATTCTACAGAAAATCTGGCAGAGTTTCCTCTGCAATTGGATGAAAACCAAAAATACAACCTGTTAAAAATCATATCCTGCACAAGCACACATCTAAACAAAAGGATTAACTTAAAGCCTACAATACGCCACACAGGATCACAACACTGCCATATCATCCATGGCTCCAATACAGTACTCCTATTTACTATACTGGATCTAGAGAGATGCCATCTAATGAAACCAAACTCAAAATATATAAATACAGACGCGGAAGCATAACTAAATCATCATACATGCGGAAACATAAACAAATCACAAAACAATAACAATAACGGGCCACGCTCAACCCTGAGTGGCCGTCCGTAAACCGATCCAACTCTAAGTCCAAATCTTCTAATCACACACCGTCCAGCCACTCACATCAAGCAAGCCTCTCTCCTTGCTCTATCTATCCGGCGTCAGCTAAGTATTTTCATCTGAAAAAGAGACAACAACAGCAAGAGTGAGCCAACATCTCAGCAAATGTAATCATAAACACCCCTCCAAGACATGTACAAGGATTGAAACAGGAGGGAATACACACACTCTCCACACTCAAGGAACAGGACAGGGAATAGGAAGCAACTGGAATCACTCGATTCCTACAGTTCTCATTATTACATTGATCGATCATTAATCAGAATAACTGATTTTCACTGTTCTCACGGTTTCATCTTGAATCACTGGGTTCATGCAGTTCTTGCGGTTCATCGATTGGATTTTATTCATTTTTATTATTACATCATCTTTGCGGACCCCGGCTAGTAGACCGTACTAACTAACGATGCGAGAGGACGAGGATAGGAATGTGTTCGCTACACATTCTTAAGCCACGGCTACTATTTTAGGTCGGTAGCACACGACCATCGGTTGCATCCATGCAACGATCATCACAAACGACTACATCTCAATATGTAGCGTCGACAGACACACCCCATGTAAAGACCGCAATCCCAAAAACCAGGAAAGTAATTCAGGATGACTTATGTAATTCAGATTATGTTGGAATTAATCCAAAATAGTTTTTGGCAAATATACTAAGCCCCTATGTCTTAGTTTTCTTATATACTCAAGCCTGATTCCTTTAATTTAAGTTTTAAACCTAAAAGCCAGGAATTCATTCTGGATGTGTTAGGCAATTCGGATTTTGAGGTAAATAATCTCAGTTGATCATTGACAGATAGACTAACTTCCCATATAGTCATTTTCCAAAACCTCGACACCCAATCTTTTAAATTTCTATTCAAACCCGAAAGCCAGGGATGTGAATCGGGAGAT
>JAODPA010085254.1:0-25153 GCA_025585075.1 Nepenthes mirabilis
TATTCTGACGTATATTTTTTATCATATTCATTTCATTAGCCAAAGCAATGCTACTTCAACCACAACCCTAAAGTGTTCTATTTTTCTATTTGGATGAAATATTATAGTCTTTCCCACTTCAATCTTTAACATCCTCGTCAAGCTGAAAGAAATACAAAATTGTCAGTGCCATGGACATATCATACTGCCGCCGCTGCCGCCACTGCCACTACCACCACGAGTGCCGCCGCTACTCACTATTCTCACCTAGGCAAGGGCGTCAATAAAGATGCAAAACAGGTCCCAGCATGGCCGACAGGCCGCAAATGACTAAGATTTTGATACAGCTAATAACCTAAGTCCAGGGCATAGGAAACTGTCTTTTAGACATCTAATGTGGAACGAAAAGGCAAAATAAAATCTACTACTAATTGTATCACTATGAAGATTTCTTTTGCTTTCTTTTACTCTAGCAATTAAGAAATTTAGTTTATCGGATTATCTGTTATTTATCTATCTGTTAAAACTGTAAGTAATAAAAAATTTTAAGAAGAAATAATATATACAGATCCCACCCACATTGAGAAAAGACTCAAAGTTGAGCCAATTGCATATATTTGGGACTCGGGTTGTTTTATTATTTCTAGTGTAATTTTATAGGCGATTAGGTATCATTCACAAATGGGAAGAAAAACCCTTTCTGCCACAATCTAGCCATTTCTTTATTCATTCTGAATATATCATCCCATGATTAGTAGGAATTACAATAGAACACATGAAAAATATCATACATTTTGTAGATCCAACTCATTATCAGAAGATACATAATCATCATGCATCTTAATAACAAATCAAATCTAATACATATTTTAAAAATAAGAACATATCTTATAATTATTGATTAGCGATATGAATCACATGATACCTTTGGGGAACCAGGCAAATTTTTTGAATGAATTTGGGTGCTAGATTCTTTGCTTGCATAGTCCAAAGACATGCCTGAAAATGCTTCAACAAACCATGAAAATTAGGGACAAAAATAGATCAATAGTGATATTAGAAGGATCCTCCTTAGGCACTATTAAAACTCATTTACATGGGCCGGGGCCGTTTCTCTTTGAAAGGTACACCTTATGAACCCCGTTTAGGACATCTTTAATAATATAACATCTTATTCATCTATCCATTCTAAAAGAAACACATAAGAACATATGGATAGATAGCACCATATTGACCGATAATATCTCCTGAGTGGCTAAAACTAATTTATGAGGGTTGGATCTGCTTCTCCTCGTGAGATATAACCATGAATTTCCTTGGGATATTCTTAATGATATGATATCTCACAAATTCATTTACACAAAAAGGCCCACACAAAAATAGATAGATATATGTCTCTACATTTCACCACATCATTTATTTATGTCTTAAGAATAGCTAGAGAGCATCCCTCAGCCAATTCTCATCGATCAAACAAATGGAGACGGCATACAAACAATAGCAACTCAGAGACAGAATAGCACATGGAATAAGCAGAAATTGCCTTATTAAATCGTACTTCATACAGAAAAAAACACAAAGCCTAAGGCAACATCTTATTCAGCTATTCACTTGTCTCTCTATGAGATACTCTACAACACGGTCTAGAAGAGCTGCGGCTACTCACCAAGCACATACCAAGCAAAAACAATGTGATAAATGCAGCCAATGATTGTTTATCTCTTTGGCTCATTCAAGGTCTTCCCCTCGAAAAATTCACCGAGCATCCGCTCTAGATCTTCAGGCATATACCGAATGTATTTCTGAGGGTTCTTCCCAGTCTCAACCAGAGCCCTGAAACATGTCAAAGATGTTTTGGCTGAACAATTTGGTCATATAATCACACTTAGAAATGCCCATGAAGAAACTATTCACCTTATCTTAACATCAATTATCCATTACAAAGTCCTTCCGTACTCAAAATGTGAGGATTTTATTTTGACAACTTAAACGGTTAAGATTATAAAATGAGTTTAACACATTTTTAAGGTACTAACATAATCTTAGACATTCAAGTTGCTATTATAAAATTCTCACCATTGAGAGTTCGAGTCCAACAAAATTCATAGTGGATTATTTTATACACTCAGATATGGCTTTCTCGTGAATACGCATTCATTTTGAAGCATTAAACAAGTAGCCTAGCGTGACATATATAAAATGAGGATCCCCAGAAACTAAATTCAAGACTACTAGATCAATGAGGATCTGATTTAACTATCATGTAAGGTCCCAAAAATAAGTGTCAATAGGTCTGAACTACTCTCTGCCTTACTTTGCCTTCTCTTCCCCCAACTTTTCTTCCTTGCTGGTCCAACAAACTCCTCATTTTCCCTTACTCTAATTTTCTTCTTTGTTGCTGATTTTCTTCCAAAAACACTAATGTCAATTGTTAATTAGGACCAGGTGTCCACCAATGAATATTTTGCTGGCTGACTTTCTCTGGCTTAACGCTGTAGTTGCCAGCCATCATTAATCCCTCCTCCTAGGGCTTTCTTTCTGCCACAGTTTGATGCAAAAGCTTGGGCTTGAAGGATACAATTCATATAGTAGATCCGAACTAACATCCACAACCAAAGGAGGAAAACATCTCACTTTTTCCTTTCTAATTAGTTGTTTGCTAGAATTATGCCGTAGGATCTTTGGGAGATGGAAAACTAGAGTGTATTTTTAACTTGCTACTTGAATTTTATGCCAAACAAGTCCGTGCAATTGGTAGGTGTAGATAGGTGTTACAAATTTGTTAGGTGCAAATGCTCTAGTGCAGCATTTGTTAGGTGTCTGCACATATACAAATTTACAGATTTATTTTGTTTTAAGAATGGTAATGTTGGTGTTGCAGTATGAAGATATTTGCGTGGTTGTGTGAAGTTAAATCAAATCTAAGCAGGCAACTGCATGTAACACTTGAGGTTTCAAATCCGGGTATAAACCACAGTTAATGTTTCCTAAATGAACCAAGAAATGTTTACCACCGTAGTGCATACCAAATGTAGTCTTCAACGACATTCTCTTACTAAAAGACACTTTTCAGAATGATACTAGGCCACATGCTGGATTACAAACCCGCTAACTAAAATATAAAATGAAGATAAAAACCATGGTATGTCAAATGTTAAATTGGGGAAGTTAGTTATATGAATATGTAATTTTGATTGGGGCTTAGTGAAAATTTAGCATACAGAAACAGTCAGGTTATATATTATGAAATATCAGGGGGCGCTGCAGAGGTTGGCTTATGGTGAAACAATACATATGACTAGAGCCTAAAATTTTTGCTGATAAAATCTTAGTTGTTTTCAAAACATTGCATACATATATGTGGCATGCAATTAAAAGTATCATTTTACAAGAGTCTTTAAATCCATCAAGTTCTCATTTGTTGATTTTAGAATCATTAATGAATCAGAACTACAGCAGGAAGGAAGTGCCAAGAATTAGGGAAGGTTGATGTGAGACACACTGTATCTTCTAATGGCAATCTGTTGGGAAGGTTGCAAATATACAGAGATAAAAGAATGACAATGTGACACAATTGAAGTCTTCGTGTGCTATAGATGAACGTCTGATGGAATAAATTTCATCAACTACATGAATAGTCCGTCATGTGGTATTTTAATGTTAGGATATTTGGACTGGTCGGGTTGGATGTATAAATGCTTAAAAAAACCAGGCCCAAGTTGGGTATGTACAAATGGTGTGTTGTGGACCCCAAGCCTTTTGGGGAATATACATACGGGTGTGCGGAATATAAGGATTTATGAAGTGCCGTGTGGACCCTTCTTAGCCTGATTGGGGAATATAAATGCAGGTGTGCTGTGTTAACATTGAAAATATTTCTCTCTACCACTATGGGCCCCAAGCTTGAACGGGGTGTATAAATGCCAGAGTGCCATGCAAATATTCATAATGATTCTTGGGAAGTTTTTTTGTCTAAAATAAAAAAAGATAGGGAGACAGGAAAAAGAGGGATGTGATGTATTCTAGTGTACAAATACATAATACACAATTATCAAATATACCAATTCATGCTCATAGCTAATTTTGATGTGGCTACATTCCCTTCTAAGTGTAATGCTACACATGTTTTTATAAACTAATAGGAAGCATCAATTTATCAAAGGACATGATGTTCTCAAAGGAAATTTGTGAAATAACTACAAAAACTTGTTAATAGAAAAGAAGTGGCCAGTTCGAGGCTTCCCATAAATTCAGGGTTAGACATATGTACACAACCTTACCCCTTTATTGTACAGAGGAGATTTTCATAATTTGAACCCACAATTTTTTCATCACAATTGAACAACTATTACTCAAAGGTTCACCTTTTTAATAGTTCTAGATATATCCAGATAAAAAGAAGACTTTTGAACTCTCTTTATTTTCCTTTACAGGTATATCTCTTGGCAGGTGTCCATGTTGATTTTGTAGCAAGTACCTCAAAAGTCTCTTGGTTGGTCTTTCTAGTAGGTCAACATTGGCTTTTCTTGTTTTTTTTCTAGAGATAAGATTATAAGAAATGTTTTTTTTATGGGTTTAGGACTCTGGCTAATAGCACTTGTAGATGCGTCTTTGGGGCATGTTCAGTTGTGAAGCCTGTAACGTATGGATGTCACTCTCCACAGGAATGATTTGGTGTTGAATATAATTCAAGAATTATAAAGCTTAAAGGTATCTTGGATTACATCCAGGTTACAGCATTCACAATGATAGTGGTCAATCCTTGGTGGGGAATGAGCAAGGGATGGGTAACAACATATATTATGGCATAAAGATGACAGAATTTCTGAATACAAGAATACACACCCGAAGCGTTTAATAAAAGATCTGTAAGCAGGCAGCAAGACTTCAGCAACTGCGAGTCTCAGAGACTCTCGGAGCTCAGTGTCAGGGACCGTCCATTGAGATTGCCTTTGATGAAGCTCCTCAAACTGCATATTGAATAATCTCAACCTGTTTTTATAATATCTTGTCAGCCAAATATATCAGTGGACAAAAGATATGATATATTAGCAGAGCAGGAACTGCATGCTAAGTACTAACCTCTCTTTAACCAATGCTCTTGATGCTCCACTACTATTTCCTCCATCAGCTCCAACTGCACTACTTCCTCCCCCTGAAGAAGTCAAGCCTTGAACAGAGAGAGACTGTAGAATCTACATGCCAGAAGAGAAAAGCTTTTAGCAAAATAAAGCATCAGGCAGGTACCTGTTCTATCTTCAGAGCTGGAATAAAAAATGCATGATTATCAGTGATTCACATGTTTCATATACACATTACTTACATTGAAAATACTACTTAAGGTTACCATGTCAAAAAATTCAAGCTATAAAATCAGAAGTTTCAAAAGTTAGCTTACTAAGACGATACCCTCATCTTGTTCCATATGGCCTGCGCTATCAATGATTTGTTGAAAATTAAACTTTGTTGCCACTACTGTCTTAGTTGCTATACAAAGCATAATCTAGAAGATTCAAGGAGTTTCTTTGGGAAGAGAAAAACAAGGGGGTTTGTGAACATACAATTTGGGATTATGACAAGATTATTACATGCTTATCAATAAATAGGGATGTAATAGCAGTATAGCACTATAAACAGCGAGTATAATGAATAGAAAACACATAAGAATCAGCAGTTCATAAGTGTTGGCCAATGGATTCAACTCTGCTTCCAATATTTAGATCATGAAATCGCATTTGCATACTGTTACTGGAGATTATTCTACACATGTTTTCATCATTCAAACCCACACCTTGCATTGGGACCTAGGTTCTACCACATCACTCAACCAAGGACAACATTAGGAAACACTCCTCAGATAAGTTTTGCTTGAAATGGAGACTTAGCAGGCAAAAGACATTACTGAAGCAGAATACATAATTGGGAGAAAAAAAAGAAAAAGGATGCTGTTGAACCAATATGCATTGTGACAAAAACATGCATAGATAAATATTTGCATGCATATACATACACACACACACACACACATATATATATACATATGTATACAAATACACATGCACATAAATGTAGCCATAAGCACACACGTATGTATATGCATGCAGATCATGGAATGAAATATCAAATGATATCCGATATATTTACCAATATATATTGGTATTAAGCTCACCGATACCAATATTTTCTGATATCCAAGTAAAATTATAATATATTATCGTATCGGCAATCCATTGTAAAATATCGGCCAATAGTTGTCAGCCAAATTACAATTCACAAAAATTTTTTGCTTCTGATATAATCGATACCAATACATATTATAAAATATATCCAATGCCGATATGGCCATGATGAATATCAATAATTATAAGGGCATTTTAATCAATGATACAAAAAATTATATGACACACATGAGAACCCCTTCCTATGGGAAAACTCCCACATATGAGTACTTCCATTCTTAGAATTTTGAACTATATAGATGGCTAAGTCCTTGATTTCAGAATCAAAACCAGTGCAGAACTAAACTATCAAAGCATCGAGAGGGCCAAACATGGTATCCTTTGTACATTTTCTCAACATTAAAGCATAGATTGGTGATACAAACAGAGAGATAAGCAAAGTTATATGACATATCTATAACAGCAATAATACATCAGAGTGCATAAATTACAACAGAATTTTCAGAAGACCAACTTGCAATTAAAAAGACAATGAAGAACTGAGATGATCAACAAACTCCTCGTATATAATACAACTCAGCCAAAGCATCAGAAAGAGAGTCTGAAATGAAATGCGGAACCAATTTAGTGGCACCAGCAAAGTCAGATAAACTTCTCATACAAACTGAGAACTAAAAAGATAAGCAAAACTTACAGCACATGGAGTCGCTGGTCAGATATGATCAACACCTCAGAATAACAAATCACAATGATATACTTGCACCACTAACGGTGAAAATGGATTCTACCTTAGCCCATGCAATCCTTTTATACTGATTTGCGTGCTGCTGGACGATCCTTCTGTGTCTTTGCACCCAGTCATCACCCAATAACTCCTTTGCTTCAGACCTTAAAGTAGAATATCACAATGTAAGTACAAATGCAAGATATTTGCAATCATCTTTCGATCATATACAAAAACCCACACACACTGCGTGCAAGGCTGCATCAGCTACCAAGTTGTATAAGACAATACAAAATCATTTGAAATACCTGCGCACTGATCTTACGATGTAGTGGATGTTGTTCATTAGAAATAGGTGAGTCAAAGAAGGATCCTTATATTGTTTGGACTTCCCATCCAGATTGGTCTGAAGGGCCTGCATTATATGTATTGTTACAGATGCCAATTGAGAATTTGGATCTTCCTCCTTTTCAGATTCCTGGAAAAGTTGCTTCAAGGTTGATTGGTAGCTATACAAAAAGACATGCACAATTTCCAGATCAGAGTCTCCCCAAGAAAAATGGAGCATGGAAAAGATTAATGCAGTGATCCATAGGAAAAATCATTAAGTGTATGATGATGTCATGTTGTGTTTTACTATATGAAAAGGGTGACCAGGTAACTTAGAATAATGTGAATCAAAAAACAATAAACTCATCACATTAACTTGTTTCAGTCTTCTACTTCAATGAAAGAAAAGCCTGTTTGGACTTCAGCATAGGCATGATCTCATACAGTTTAGCTCAATAATTTGTCAGGCAGCTAACAACAAATTTACACAAAATGTGTTGGGTACATAATATAGAAACAACATTATTCCTCTCCTAAAAAAATTACTATATGACAAGAACAAAATTAGAATTACAATCCATAAAAGTGTAATCAAGATCCTGGCATAATATCAGTTGAACCAGACCTCTAGAGAAGATGAAAGAGAGCAGTGCCTTGAAAAACCTTGTAAAGGGGAGGGGGGGAAAAAGGAAGGGGATCAATCCCCACTTCAAGATGAAAAGCACGCATCTCGAATACAAGAAAAGTAAACAGGTAAAAGTCATGGCTGAATGCCACCATACAGTCTGAGAGGGGACCAAACAAGAGCTACCAAGAAACCCCAGCTTAGGTAATTATATAAACAGTAACAATTCAAACCAGCATAAGACCAACAGCCCATCATAAAATATATACAGAACTGTCACTGACAAATACATGCAGGCATGACAAAGAACCCTTTCAGAAGTAGGGTAACCAATACCAAGTTCTACAACTTCACATACTTCACATGTAAATTATCAGTACAGGTTTGGTAGCCAACTTAAAATCATAAAGAATGGATGCAACATGACTACAATCTCTAAACTATATAGTCATATGCTCTTTTTTTCAATTTCTATTTCACCATGGAAAAAAATATTAATATTACTATCGGTATCGATCGTAATTATATTAGTATAAAATATATTAGACAATGCATATTGATATTAGATATATCGGATGAAATTTTTTTTAAAAAAAATTATAAACTGGTAGGATCATATCGGCCAATTTATTGATAAATACATAAATATATCGCAATATTATCATAATATTAAAAAATATTGATAATTAGAGGGCCCTGATACAAACACATATTGGCCGATATATATCATATCAGCCAATATTTGTGTCAATGTTGATTTCACAATTTGGCTTATGAGGGAAAGCATGCCATAAAAAGACCAATACTGAAGGCAAACAATGAGCAAACAACGGTATCAACCTTCACAAGAAATTATAGGAAGATCAAGTGTACAACCCAAAGAAGCAATAAAATATATCTCATGCAAAAAACTAACAGTAGCTGAGTTCAAAAACTATGCCTATGTATCATCTTTCCAAATCAAAATGAATGTCTTATGCTTAGGTTGTCCACAATTAAATGTCCACTTTCCTATATAACCAATCATTAAATTCATTTTTTCCACTTCTACCATTATATAATCATTATTCATTTAAGTTTTTACATGGAAAAAATATCATACGGAGTAAGAGTTGAAAAAAGATCATTATCCATCTTCTTGAATTTTTAAAGCAGCTTTTACTTTTTTTTCAATTTCTAATTTAAGGGAGAAATTGGAAAAGTATAAAAACTAATCCTTTACTGGAAGTGTGTGCCTTTTGCAACTAAGACATTTAATGTGAGACAATGGGAGTAAGAGTTGAACATTTCTGGCAAACTTGAAGGAATTTTTTGACTATCAAAAAGCAACTGTGATAAGCATAATGAGTGCACTTACGATTTGGTTCTTCATGTTTACACAGCACACATGCATACACACAATAGACAGAACATGCTGTCAGATAAGCTAAGCTACTCATGCTCCATTCATGAATACCTGGGCCAGGTTTGAAAGCCTAACAAATTGAGCTCTATCCTATTTCTAAGCTCATCCAGTTAGTGAGTTGGGCTTAAAAAGAGCCACGCATCAAATCAGGTTTTATCCATATAATAAAGCAAGCTATTCGAACTTGTCTCAAAATAACTTGATAAGGAGTCCATTATTGAAACTAAACTAGTAAAGTTGAATCATGTTTCAAGCATGTTAACCAACAGTGAAGCTTGATCAACTCACAGCTCAGTTAGGAAGCTCATTTTGCCCTATACCCATGTGCACATGCCTGCATGCTCACACAGACACGAGTGGGACATGAGCACACACACCCAACCCTCCACCCATATACACAAGTAAATACACCGCACACCCATACGCTCAGACTCAGATGTTGGCACCATTCTCAGATGTGGCAAAGAGAGGGACTGAAAAAGGATGCCAATGCTCAATTCCGACAACCACAGTCTTCTACATAAGTTCAATTACGCTTTGGCAACTGCTATGAAGAACTTTTTCAAGAAAGTCAATCTCCGTTAATTGACTCGGTTGTGATATCCTGATTGTTAGCCTCTTCATTCACCATCAATAAGCGTGCAGTGTCTTTGCTGAAATTAACTAGATGTCAATTATGCGTCAAATGATACAACTATATATCACAACACAGAGAGATGTTGTGAGAAGAAGCTTATCAGGAAGGAAGGGAAGTGATGAGCAAACTAACACGATTATCAGGAGTCTTATAAGAAACCAGTAGAAATCAAAGTGGTTCATTTCTTGCCACCTCTATATATTAGTCAAGCTCAAAAATCATTTTCACAAACCCTGTATATCCATGGATTATAGAAAAAGAAAAATTGTGGTTTGGTGACCGTAGTGCATGAAGGTGCAGAAACAGAGAAAGAAGGTATTGATATGGATGAGGATAAAAATGATCAAGAAACAAACATTGATATGTCCAGAAGTTTGAAGCAAGTGAGATGAGTCACCACTTCCTCAGACTTCCGACAGGCAATCCATTTTCTTAGATGTTTTCCATAGATTTCCAAGTCTCTGGCAGAGGTCCCCATGCATGTTCTTTTTCTTCTCTCAGCCATAATTGTTTTTATCTCTTTTGGACATTTTTTTGCTATTTGGCATTGCAGCTTACCTCATATGTTGAGTGATCTCATATCTGTGTCAGAATATAAGGAGAACATCCAATTATATTATAGTCCCGTAAGTCCTTCATAGTATCCATTTGAGTTACAACAACAGCCACCCTTTGCTCCATAGAGTTGATCAATTGAGTATAAAGGCATCCACCTTCACGAGTCCACACTATTGCCCCAAGTAGATCAGTCATCGAATTGGAAGGTCATCAGTGATACTACCCTCTTTGTTTATGCCCTGTAAAGCAAGGAGGACAATATTCTTCCAATGTTGATAATTTTCCCCATCAAAACATTGATTTCCGAGATGAGATGGGCTAAAGTGTCTCAGATATAGCATTATGGGATGTACTTCATCTTTAGCGGCTATCAGTTTAAGATATCAAGTTCAAGAAGACAACCCCCAATCAGCTCAAAGTATCAAACACAATACAAGACGACATAATACAAGGCCATGAAGATTATTCTCCCTCCAATCAAGTGTACCCCCAATTAGATTACTCTCCCTCGAATCTCTCTCTCTTCTCCTGTTGCAAAAATTTTCAGAACCCTGAAATGCTTTCAATCCCCAAAAAGGTGAAGGGTCACCAAAGAGAGCGTGTCAGGCCGTATGTGAGAAGATCAATCCTCAGTTGCAAGAGATCAAAGTCAAACCAATCACATAGCTCCAAGAAGACATCAAACCACAAAATCCAACACGTTCAGCAAAGAACTTGATTTCATCGAGACCAAGAGAAAAATCACAACAAATACAATAAATTTGCTTTGATTTGTTGTCGGAGAATCCTATCAAGCAACCATGACTTCCAATCACACGTGAAATGAGCTTGAAATTTCCCAAATCCTTCAAATGGAACAAGGTGGGGCCAGATCTAGGGTTTTGAACAAAACTCTAGATAAAAAAAAAAAAGCAAAATTACCTTCAATACATGAAATCAATATGGGCTTTGGCTCAGCTCGGTAAGGTGCACCGATTGATATAGAGAAGGGTTGCCTACAGCAACAGCAACAGCTATAAATGCTTTGAAACCATGTAAATGTGTAAGTGGAAAGGAAAATAAAAGAGAATCAACAAATCAAAGTTAGTCTATTTACACTTCCGTAGGGTTACTATAAACATTACAAATTAATAAATTACCCTTATAAGGAATATACCACAAGAATATCCTCAAGCATATTCCCCTAATAATATCCTAACAAGATATTTTCCTTATATTCTAACAATATTCTAACAGGATACTTATATTTTCTTAGTATTGAAATTGCGAGATATCAATGAGGCATCTTTAACTCATAACAGAAGTATACCCGAAATTTGCTCCAGGATACTTGCATGCAAGATGCAAAACAGTGTGATACACTCATGAATCCAGAAATGAAGTTATCTTTAGATGATTGGAAAATTTTTGCTGAATCAGAGCAATGTTGTTGATTGATTGGTAAGCTTAACAACCTTGTCATAACTTGTCCAGACATTACATTATTCATAAGTATTATGAGTCAGTTTATGTCCTTTCTTCATATTCCACACTAGAAAATAGTCATGCATATTCTTGAGGATTTTAAGGGTACAATAGGGCAAGGCCTGCATTACAATAATTAAGGTGATACTTAACTGAAGGATTCTCTAATGGTGATTGGGTTGCATCTCCTTATAATCAAAAATCTACCACAAAGTATTGTGTATTCGTTTGAGAGAATATGATGTCCTGGAAAAATAAGAAACAATGTATAGTTTTAAAATTAAGCATTGAATTAGATTATTGTGCATTAACACTTATTACATGTGAATTAATATGGATCCAACAATTACTAGAGTTGCTCAACTATAAGAGAACGAAACCATCTCAGTATTTTTCAAATGCACAAAACATATAGAGATTCATTATCCGTTCGTTTGTGAGAAATTTCGATAAAGATTTGTTCAAGATGTTAGAACTGGAGAACAGAGTCGACATTTTACCAAGTCTCTTTTTAATATTTACGTTAAATATATTCCTACCAAGTTGGACACGATTAACATATATGCTTCAACTTCAAAGAGAGTGTTAGCATATTAGGAGAATATCGCATTAGAATATTGTTAGAATATAAGGAAAACATGTTTGATGATACCCTTGTGCTGTATTTCTTATAAGGGTGACTTAGTAATTTACATTGTAAATAGCCCTATGTAAAATTGAATAGACTAGCTCTAAGTTGTGAATCCTCTCTTATGTCCTCTCCACTTAAGCATTTACTATTTGTGAACCTGATGAAGACGGTTTGGGTGCAAGGAACTGGAAGGTTGGAAATAAAAATCATTAGCTATGCGCTTACTCTTTCAGGGAAAGCAGATAGTCTATGGGGGAAAAGCATCCAGTATCCACTACTTTCATCTTAGGAAACCAAACTTATAAAAGCCAAAAGAATCAAAAGATTACACATAACAGGGCAAAGCACCCTCTACAAAGATTGTAAGCAATTCACTAAAGCTGCTGGCAATCAACGGAACATCATTATTAGCTCAGGAATAACTCTATTTCCCTAAGGTGCCTTGGCTTTAATTGGTTGCTGCCACCACCACGCCTGGCCCCAAAAAAACCATAGTACAACAAAGAGAGGCTGCGAAACATAATAGGAACAAGGGTAGTGATGCCAAGAAGAGTTTGATTGCTGCCAGAGTTTACCATGATGAAAGGGAACAACTGGATCTTCAAAATGAAGAGCAGGGATCACCAACAGTGACAAAAAAATCCAACAGGAATTGTCTTACAGACTTGTAGTCCTGAATTAATTAGAAATAGTACAGAATTTTTATAATTTAGCAGAGTTGGAATTTTTAATGTTTGGATGAAGCCCTCACAGGAGGCTGGCCATTACACTTTCTAAATCTATGACTTTTTTCGAAAGCTATTCTACAATATTGCCAGTTCGTTGCAGAACCATACATAAACAAAAATGAGGCATAAAAACCTAGTGTTTGATGTTCATAGCCGCATTCCTCCTGCAAGACAACTCTAACATTCCAAACATCTCATCCAAATCCATAAACTTGCAACTATCTCATCCAAACTTGATGACTGTGAAAAGATACATCCCAGAGACAAACAGTTACTGAAAAGCTTGGCCAGAAGTCATAAAGCAGCTGAAAGCAATAGAAAAGAAGGAAAAAATAATGAACTTACTCAAACAAAAACTTCACATAATTAATCACATAGCTAGTCAAAGGATGGACTGTCCCATCTGACACTGCAGTTTTTGTTGCATCTTTTTCAACTGCTTCTACAAAATCACTAAATGTCTCTTTGACAGTCTGGGAAAGCCGCTTTGTTAAACCAAAAGCAGCTTCTCGCATTTCACTGCAAGCTTTACCATTAAAGAGTGTTTCAATCTGTTACAAGACACAAAAGCAAACAAGCATTCAATTTTTATTGCCAATCTGCATCATCGCGCAAGGCTGTTACACAACATCACGTTTTTTCTACGACAGAAATACCATATGGCAACTATCAATATATTCCTAGATTTTCAATACCACATAAGCATTGGGACGATACCAAATAAATTTTCAACCTGCCACCAGTGCTGAGATGATTTGACAAATAAGGTAGCACAAAGTTCATTAACAGGCTCTCAGGTTTTGAGAGCTTTGTGTTAGCTCTTCAACGCAATGTCACAAGATAGATTTTTCCAACACTTCTCAGATAGTTTATGAGAAAATTAACATGATCCAGAACTCAAGAGAATCCATAGATTCAATTCTAAACTTTGGCTATTTCCAAGTCCATATTTCCATGAGATTGAATGTGGAATAATGGAATTGGAAATTTAACCCTAAATGGCATACCAATCAGCTAAACCAGAATTGGGTACCCCAATTGGACACAGAATTAAAATTCCAAGTCTAAATGGTATTCAGAAAAATTAAACTAGAAATGTACTGCCCAATTCAAGTTCCAATCAATGCACAAAATGCCACCCTTACGTTCATCTACCACATGAAGAATTTTTTCTCAATTCAGCAAAAATGTGTTTATTAGTAAAGGACTTCCACATACTGTGTGAGTACCATCACAAAGTAAAACAATCAGCTCATGAGTTATGACTGAGGCTTAACCATTAAACTTGTTAACATAAAGTAATTGCCTACAATCTTTGCAAGCTCAAGGGTTCAGAATCCAGGATAAATGGTTGTCTATCATATGATCTGAACAAAGAAGAAGGTCCTTGATGAAATATGTTGACTGCTAGCTTGGCGAAATTATATCACTATGTGTGTTGCACTATTTCAAGGCTGCATAGCCGATGCAGAAGGGAGTGTTGAATAAGCAAACCTAATTTCACCACAAATTGAAGCCTTTGAGTACCTAGTAGTTTACTGAAAGCATGATCAGAGGTGGTAACTGCTCCTAGGCTACACGATTTCCTTTCTAGATGTATGGATTTGGTTGAATTTTCTCTGTAGGACCAACAAACCAATTCCTTGAGTTGATCTTATACAACCATAATGCAAATTATGCTTAAAAATGAGATACCTCTAAATGCAGTTCTCTCATTATTTCATACATGTCAAGAAGGACAAATAGCTTTTCAGGGGATCTCTTGCTTTTGGCTATAGCATCTCCAAAACTGAGAAGTAATTCCACACTGCTTGCAGTTACTTCAGCAAAACACTGATCCCTGAGAGAATCGATGCCTTCAAATATCTGATCACAAACTTTTCTCTCCCCAGCGAATAGAAGTTTAACCTGTTGATGAAAGAAAGGTAGTCATAAATCAGGTTTATTTCAAATGTATAATACTAAATCACTCCTTACAGCAATCCGCATGAAGTGAATCCAGTTTCCAATCTTAGCCTCCAAGACCTCCCACTGCATTTTCTGCACATCATCTTTGCTAAGCTTTTCCACTCCCAGTTTCCGCAAACTTTCTTCTAAAACTGAAGAACGGGTATCTCTGGACAGAAATTTGTACACAGCTTTGTCAAGAACTCTTTCACTCATGTCAGAAAAATGACCAAGTATAAGATCAGAGATATGATAAACATTGACAAAACACATACACTTAGTTAAGGTGAAGAGTTGCCAACAACAGAATTATAGCCAATTAGAGTCAATTAGAGTAAAAGTAAAAATAAATTCGATAGCGAGCAAATCCTTAAATTTTATAAAATTTTGACAGACCTTTAGCATCTGGACCTGGGATGTGGGGCAAACGCATTTGAGCCTTGCGCCCATGTTGGTCACCCAGACTTGAGTATAGCTACAGGTGGAGGTGCAAGTCCCTTGGCAAGAAAGTGGGAGCATCAACACAAGAGAGCTTGAACAGTTTGACATACTGGAAGCTTGAACACCAGCTCATCAAACTGGAAGAGTGGACTGGAAGTTCCACACTGGAACCTCAAACTAGGAGTTTGGCATGCCAGAAGCTCGGACATGAAGATCAGTATACTGGATTGATGGGAAGCTCGGATAGACATCCGAAGTATGTGAGTGGGTGATATAGACCACAGTTAACACCCAAAACAGAGAACAGGGGTTTACTTGGGGTGGCAGACGAAGTCAACCGCAGTGGTTCGCAAAAGTTACTTGAAGCAATGTGAGAAGTTATCAAATGTGGTTTCAGAAGTGTCTGGAGTAGTCATTTCACTGAGTCTCAATTTGCAACAACTTAAAGGGAATGGCCAGGACAACTGTCCCATGTCCACAAAACTGCTCCAACCACCTAAATACGTAATTGGTTGAGCGTGTCTACAGATACTAATGGATAAACCCCATTTTGGTAGGAGACTAAGGGAGGAAGACATCGTTCTATTGAGTTCCTTTTTTATTATGTGCATGCACTAATAAAAAGGTTGGGCTTTGTTCAACTCTATGTCTTTTTATTTAACTTAGTCATGCAAACGTTGACAAAAGAGTAGGGTGAGTGAAAGAGACTTGGTTACCACACTGTATCACTAGTAAATGTGATTTGTATATGATGGAATAAAATGGAGACTAGCCCCTGTGACAACAAGCAAGATGAGGATCATGAGTTATTTACCAATAGATTTTAATTATCTATTCTTAGGATTTTATCTGACAACTTAAGCCTTTTGGATGAGTAGCTCTTTAGAATGGCATTGAAGCTTCTTTGACAAAGTGGTTTTCAGTAGATCTTGGAACTCCTATTTCTCACTGTTAGATTTTAAAATGAAGCGAAGGTGGGCCTACGGTTTATTCACCTCCAACAGCTCACACTTCAAGTTTAATGGACATTAATTTGAAGGAGCATGTTATAAGATAAAAATCTTTTATTGGTCAATGGTCCCTCAACTAAGAGCTTCATGTGAGGGGCTGATTTCAACTAGACCTGCATTTACTGGTTTGGGAGTTAACATTAGCATCAGCCAGCATAAGGTCTCCACAACGACTAAGTTAAGTTCAAGGTGAAGCAATTGTGGCATATTTATTTCGTAGTAAGACCACTACGACCAATCAAGCTTGCACTCAGAGAATAATGTCATGTTATCGCTGAAGTAAACCAAATGTGTAGCATTTACCTGTAAATTTTAAGTAACTGCTGATGATGCCAAGCTTGAAACATTTGTTTTGCTAGGTTATGCAGCAAGGGAAGAATTCGGGGAGGTATCAAGATTGGGGGTGTATAGACAGCATTTTCTGAGCTCTTATTTTGTTGCTCGTAATCACCATGATTCTTGCCACTAGAGTCGACCTGATCTCCTGATGATGGCCGCAGAGAATTGGGTAGGCATTCGAAAAGATGATCAGGTTCAACAGGCTTGCTGGTATCCCAAAAAAAATAAAATGAATAGAAATATTGACTAAGAACTACATCTTATCAGTTACTAAAATCAAAGCACCCAGCAAGAATCATGCACTCAATTACTTGCATCATCGACAATTAATACCATATTTCATCTTATCTTATATTATCTTTATCTGACTGTGACAGGTGCTGAAAATAAAGGCACAAACTTAAAAGAATGATTTGCAATCAAGAGAATCAGACGAAATACAGATAAGTAGTAAATTTTCACATGGAAGAGATGCATGCAGCTTAAAGCACTATTTATGTCCCACCAAAGAAATGGTAGACAGTGGTAGTTGCTAAAAAACAAACGCAACTAAACAGTCAAACAATAATTTTATCATAGAAATAGAACTAATTTGGGATAATTTGGATTTTGTCTCAAAACAAGTACAGGATTTATGAAACTCTCACATTAGGAACTCAAAACTTTCCTCTTTCCTTAAACAGTACATAAAACTCAAACTTGCAATGTTTGTGAAGAAGAAAGGCAATTTTTGCATCCTATTTAGTCTATGCTGTGTTGAGTGCACCAAAACATCAAATCAGCCCAATTTTGTTCCGACTTCTACTAAAATAGAAATGTTTAGCAAAGACACCACCGATAAAAATAACTACACAAACGTAAAAGAATGATTGGCAATCAAAGGTTGGACAAGAGTTACAGAATAAGTAACAAATCTCCAAATGGAAGAAACACATGCAGCTTTAAGGACTATTTATGTCCCACAAAATAAATGCTAAACAGTGGTAGTTGTTAAAAATCAAATGCAACTAAATAAGTCCTAAAACAACATTTTTTATATCAGAGAAATAGAACTAATTTAGGACTTTGGATTTTAGATCTCAAACAAGTACAGGATATATGACACAACTATCAAATTAGAACTCAAAATGTACCGCTTTTTTATCAGTACTTACAAGGATTGTAGAGAAGAAAGGCAAATTTGGGCCATTCTATTTAGTCTATGCTATGTTGAGTGCACCTAATTTTTTTCCAAACTTCTACTTCTTATAGAATTGTTAAGCAAGCAGTCCTTGAACCCTCCCACCCAACGCCCCCTCAAGGCCCAAACCAAAAAAATTAAAAAAAAAAAAAGGAATTCCTTATCACAATTATTAAAGTATCTTATATACTAGAAAGCACGGACACTCCTTCAAGCTCAAAGTATCGGTGTCCGATACGTATCGGAGACCGAATGCCCCAAACATGTGTCGGACACGCTCTGACAAATGTTAATTTATTTTTTTTGTCTGACACATTTCAGACAAGACCCAATACATTTTAGACACGTTAAATAATTTTCAAATTTTTTAAAAATTGTGAGCCATTTTATAAATTTTTAAAAATGTGGATTATTTTATAATTTTAAAAATTTAAAACCGTACATCTCTCTTTCATTGCTGTCAATAGTCCCCACTCCCCAGGATTATCTCACAGTCAATAGAGACTTTTTTCGTAGTAAGCGACACTTTTCTTTTACCAAATTTTCATAGGATACAAAATCATAATTCGAGAAAAAAAATGAATATGGAGGTGAAGTAAATGAATGTGATAACACAGCTGATCTTTTCTGGAGTAATGATTTAATTTCTTCATCACAAATGAAGGTGATAACCCAAAAATCTAGTATAAAAAGTAGTATTCATTAATTAAAAAAATTATAAACCATAATTTTAGTTTATGAGTCCTCAATGTGTTATGTCCTTAATTTTTAAAAAAATTGCGTGTTGGTATTATATTATATCCGTATCCCATGTCAGTGTCCGTGCTTTTATAACTTATATATAAAACTAGTCACAATTCAAAAGACACCCACATTATGTAGTTTGAAGAAGGCTATATGTGAATGGTCTTACACTTGTGTACATGTATAAGAAGCAAAAAAGTGGACAGAAATTTTTTTTTACTAAAATAAATGAAGTTGTTTCAAGGAAATTCCATATCTACCCATGCGCATCAAAAAACAGGGGAGTGAAGCATAGGGCACCTTCTCATTTGTAATGTACTATTTACTGCAAAGCAAAGAGGTTATAGAAGGAGCTCTCTATCTTCTCAAGCAGAGACTCTTATGTCACAGAACCCATGCCCTTGTAATTAATTGGTTCATTGAAGGAAAGGGATCATGTTTAGCTTTTTGCTTATGCCTCTCTAAGTTGATTGGAAAATGAAGAATGTTAAGTTTGCTTCAAGTGAAACAGATATCCTCCCAATGGCCGAAGTTGAATTTTGAACTCCCACACAATTAATTTGTTTCAACTTTTTAAGGCAGCTGATTTTACTAACCTTTTGTACCTTTAGTTCATCCTTATTGTGGCAGCAGCACAGTTTCTGCTGATGGTGCTGCTGATGATTTTCTGAGAAGGCACCTAGGCAAGTGTAGAGACACTTTGCTGGGCTACAGACCATTGCTGCTCATGCTAGAGACTGGTCAGTCCCTGTTGCTGATGTTATAGATTTTCTCCTTGAAACTTGTGATATTTTTTGTGCAATGGTTATGATAATCATTGGTTGCACTTGAGGCTTAACTCTTGATGTTTTTCCTCAAATGTTCTGCTTGGGGAATGCCCCATTATCTTGTCTTGGTTTGAGGTATTTCTTAGACTAAGCCTTGAGCTATCTTCACGTATAGCCCTGACCTTTTCTCATTTATTTCATGAATTACTTCCGAAAAAAAAAGAGTTTACAACTAGATAGGATAATCACACTACCTAAATTATAATGACAGTGAAAGATAAAAAAAGAGGTACACAGATAACTAGAGTCTGGGAAACAAATTAAGAAATATACTGCTGAATAGATAACAATCTAGGAAATGGATTTATCCTAAGTCAAGGGATATGTTAGTGAAAGTTGTTACTGCACGCCTCAAGATTGGAGAGAGTTATTGGCCAAATTTTAGCATGTGAAATTCCTCTCCCCTAAGAGAACCTATGTCCTCAAGGGGAATGGTGGGTAGCATGAGCACAATTGTTCAAAATCTTGCCCATACCACGGAGAGAGGCCCGTCCAATGGATCAATAGTTCCTCACAACCCTCTTATTGGGAGGGTCAAGGACAGCTTGTGGGGTAGGAACTAATTCGTTAGTCCACAATTTTTACAATAGAGTAACTTCACCACTGTACTAAGGCACGCCCTCTTAATGCAGAAATTTTGAGTAATTTGAAAAATAAGCCTTAAAATAGAACAAATCTAAGAAGCTATAAAACTCTCTCATAATCCAATTTTCATCTTTATACAATTGAGTCTACATTCTAATAGCATTGGGACAGAACCCAAGTTCTAATTGAGGTTGTTGTCATCCTCCATTAGGATCTCCAATGATGACATCATAGATATTCATTTCAATCATTTAAGCTAACACATTTTCAAATTGATGTGTTTTTGGTGATTGGTTATTTTTACCTCAATTTCCCTCTAATTTTCCCTAGTTTCACTTGGCTTCTGTATTATTATGAGACTTTGAACACAAAAATAGAATCCTAAAGATCCCATAATATGTGGCCTCATACCAAATTTTAAGGATAGTTAAACAAAAGCTCACTAACAAAAGCTCACTAATGAAGATGCAAATTCTGCTATTTTAAGGCAAAATGCCTAAAGTTCTCAAATAAAATCCAAGGCCCTAAGTTGCATAAGACACCACTGCATCAATTATTTGTTGTGATTGTGATATGCTTTTATATAGACCAGACAATATTAAATATTTATTTGTTTCAGAACATATTAGAAGATTCCCATTTTAGGCTTTCTATAGTAATTTCAGCAGATCTGTTCTTGTTCTCTTTTGGAAGAAAGCCTTTAACTTCCTTTAGGTTTTTTTTTCACATTTGAGAGCAATTTCAGGACAAATTGAGAGGCAACATAAGACCTTGAATAGAAGGAACTGGGCCTTAAAAGGAAGATTTTCAATGCCCAGGTAAACAGCACAACTAAAGAATTGTAACCGTGACAAAGGCTTGCAACTTTAAGTTTTTTGGTTACTAGAATGCAGGCTTAGGATCCCTCATTTAGATAATCTTAATCGTTATATATCCTAAACATACACTATGTAAGGGACAAGTGCCAACTATATCATGTTTTGTGTTATATGTGTCGCTTTTATGTTAGAGAGTGGGTGAGCTTGGAATTGGATTTCATGGATTTTGGATCATATCTTTTATTATTGTTGTTACTTAGGTTTATAAGTAACATTCAGACATCCATGCCATACAATCTCCGACTAGGAACATACAGACATCAGGTGTACCTTGTTTTAGGCCCTTTATCCCCAAATGTTGTAAAATCGCTTTGAAATGGTTTTGGATCACATTAAACACAATTTAAGATCTTTTAAGGTCCATAAGATCTGACCATGGAACATTTTTAGGTGTATATTTTAAGATCTTTTAAGGTCCATAAGATCTGACCATGGAACATTTTTAGGTGTATATGATTTGATTGCATGAATATACATTTCCATAAGTTTCTTGTACTAAGCCCTTTATTTCCCCAACCTTGGGAAAATGTTTTGGGTCACATTCAGGTGTCATTTGACAATATCTTTGGAGTGGCATACAGAAGATTGGCGCAGAATTATGCAGGTGCATTTATATGGCTTAATTACATACATCACCGTTTTACTAGTTCTCCATTTTAGGCCCTTTATAGTTTATAATAGTCAATCTAGGAAAATTATATAGGGCCAATTTCTTATGCATCATTTGTCACTGTTTCAGGCTTGTTTTATGAGATAATGCTGAATGTACTTTATTAGACTATCCAGGAACATCTACATGGTTTAATTATAAGCATGTGCTGCATGGCTTAATTAGAAACATGCGCATTCATTTTAAAATTCCAGCTTAGATACTTCATTTCTCTGAAGTTGAATTTTTTTACCAATTATAGGTGCCAATTGACACCACTACATACACATTTGGGCCTAATTGAATATGGATCACAGGCTATGCAGGTGCATTTCCATTTCTTAGCAGCATTAGTACACATCCACCCTAGTAATCCCCCTTGGGCCCTTTTTGTCCCCAACTTTTTGACGTTGTTTTGGATTAATTTCAGGTGCCTTTTTGGAAAATTTACAGGTGTTTTATGTCCCAAACTAGATCTGGTTGATATCTCCTTTTTATGCTTACTCACAACATGTAAGTGCATTCTGCAAATTTTGTAGCTAATTTAAAGCTAATGCCTGCATTAAATCCTTCATCAATGTTTATTCATTAGTAATACCAATTTAGGGTGCATCTGGCATCATGTAAGATCTCTCATAAGGTCCGACCAAAAAGGAAAAAAGGGCACCTTCCGTGTAGGTTAGCCTGATTTAGAAACCAATTCTGTCCATAGTTTCCAATGGCCTAAGCTATCATTAATTAATTGAGTCATCACCGTTTGCAACGTACCCCAGCATATAAGGTTAGCACGTGCTTAATTTCATGTCTTAGCATCATCAGAAACCAATCAAGTCAAAAGCAACGTTTAGTTTTGCATATCTCAGCACTTATAGCTTACCCTCAACTTATCAACAGAAGGTCCTGCTAGTACAATTTATTTTCTCTTAACAATATATTTCTAGAGCTGTTCAAAGGATTCAAAATAATGTCAATCCAAAAGTTGCCAAGAAAATTACTAATATGTTATTAAATCAAGCACCCTCATCTTGCACATTTTTGACATCAGCACCTTTCGCCTATAGTCCTATACTAATCAAGACTTGTCCAATTTAGAACTTATTACTTATCAACAATAAATACAAAACTTTTCAGCAATACTAGACCAAGCCTAATCCAACACCGTCTAAAACATGAATAGAAACAAACTCATTTTCATGGATTTTTGCGATTGAGTGCTCATGTGTCTTTATCTTCCTTGCATGCCAACCCTAGTTTCTCGTGTTTTCCTAGACAAAAAATAGTTATCAAAGGGAAGTAGGTGCTCAACATCTTCTTACTCCTAGGCCCCCAGACCCATACCTCTAGTCAGCTACAGACCCTCATTTGTTAGTGTGGAGTCAGCGTGGTCATAGACCATACAACTTTCTGTTATTCCACAGCTTTTAATGCCAAAGCCTTCTACACATTCAAAATGCCATGTGTGGAGATTGAAATGTGAGCTTCTTTGACATGAAATCATTCTCTGTCAATATAAGAGGAATTTTGGTCCATAAATGGGTCATTTTCCTTGTCTTTTAGAAAAATAAGATGGTGAATTCTCTACTTAACCATAGCATATGATTGAAGCATAAAAGTAGGGCTGAAAGCCTCATCAATAGACTTCTCACCAGAATTCTAAATGCAGAGAAAATGAAGGAACATCAAAAAGGAGATAAATGAAATGCATTTGGTGATGCAGCCATAATGCTGAGGATAGGTTACTGGAGCATCTCTTTCTCCACCTTTTTCATCATAGTACACTACCAAGCGCATACCTGTACAATGACAAAAGCTGATTGAACTCCTCCTCTAGCTTTGAAACAGCCTTTGTTACTAAACTCTTCGTATGGTTGACCACCACTTCACTGTTCCTGAAGTTTTTGTAGTTATTGAAAAATCTCTCATTGCTTCTCAGCTGGTCTATCGCTTCCAAGTAACTTTCCAGATCCTCATGTGGCCCTTTAAGTATCTTAGCCTCAGCCTACAGTCCAAATATTTTCTCTCAAAGCACAGAAGGAAAAGGAAAGATTGCAGAACGACAACTATGTTGATTTTTTTTTTTTTTTTTTAAGCATAAGATTAGTTTTAAGGGAGAGGCACATCTCTGTACTGCGTGGAAATAGATAATGATCATTTCTAACCTCTAAAACTTAATTCTGAACAAGTTAAATTGAACAGAGTAGATGGAAATCGCACAACTCTCCTTCCATTATCCGCACACTTCATTTTCTTCTTGCTACTACACGAAATTCTCTAAAAAAAGGGAGCCAAAGCCTAAAGTAATTGCACGACGGCTTCTGCGAGCACTACTAAGCCGCGCAAACACCAAACAACTCTCAGTGTATGAAGTTTCCATTTTCCTAGACTGATCCACAAGATCACAGCTCTGAGATCAAATTACAAACATGAATCAAATGTATTCTTCAAAAACCTTCACACAATCAAAGAAACTAGACCTGAATTCAACTTTCCACTCATATTAAAATAAAAATGCGGAAAATCAATCAAGTTAGATGAAACATCTAAAATAAGATTATATAGAGTGAACCTGTGTATAAATAAACTAACGAACCTGACGCGTAAGATCAAATTGGACCAAAATGACCTCGGAAGCCTTCAAAGTCTTGTCGATGTTCTCATGAGCTTTGCGGACGGAGTGGGTGCGAATCTGGGTAGGGCGCATGGCGGTTTCAAGGGCGGATAGGCGATGGTCGAAGGAGCCCAATATAGAGAGTATATTATCCGTGATGGTTTGGCTCTTCTGGAGTGACTCTCTCATCAAAGCTGCTTTATCGCTCAGTGTGTCCATCGTCGTCGTTGCTACCGGTTGTGCTGGCAGCCCCATCTTCCTTGCCGCCTCTTTCCTCCCCAGATTCCGGCCCAAGACAGATTCCAGAAATCTTCGGTGAACTATACCTTTCAGAGGAGTCGAAATTGAAGAAACCTTCGGAAAGAAGGCACGGAGGAAAGCAGGTCGGGAGAGACCTGAGCGTCGTTTGACCAGTCAGTTACCGGTGCCGAGTTGACGACTCTTTTGACAGGCCCCCTCGTCGTCGCCGTGGATGCTTTGGGGTTTTAAAAAAAAAATTTAATCTTTTAAAATCTGTCTTTATTTTTGTCCATTTATATAAATTTTAAATACATAAGATACTCGCAAGCAAAAATCAAACTTTAATTAAAATATACGTACATGAAGAATATTACCTATGATTTCAATCTAATCTAAAATCTTATTGGTGATGATGATAATCTAAAATAAAATTTGAGTTTAATTA
>JAODPA010085265.1:0-25133 GCA_025585075.1 Nepenthes mirabilis
AATAATTTTCATTTTTATATGTGAGGTGTATTTTATATTTCATTTTTTTTTTAAAAAATTTTACTAAGCCTTACATATTATTGATATAAGAATTATATCCAAATATGAAAACAAAAGCGGAAAAAGAAAACAAAATGATGTTGAAATTTTTAGATTACCGCCAATCAGTGCACTGCTTGCCGGGAGATTTGAAAATTCGATGTTTTGCCAATTTTTCGCTCTTCAAACTACACTCTCAAACATACAGTAGGCGGACATAGAGGGAGATGTGCAGAAATGGCGGAGCAATCGAATCAAGAAACAGAACTGCACGATCTGACCCAAATTGGCATCTGCAATCATCAGGTTCCGGTTTTTCTTCTCCAAAATCCTTAAATTGTAAGTGATAATGCAGAATCAGGATTGAATTAGTCCCATTCCCTTACATAATTTATTCGTTACAGGTTTCTGGCCTCTCAGATTCATGTTCAGTGGTTTCAGGTAGCTAGCATCAATTTATCTTAAAATGTGCCAAAATGTGGAAATCATTGAAGAATATTTAGATTAGCTTTCTAAGCCCTCTTCTCTAGAAAGTTTTGTCAAATTTGAACCAAACTATGTAACTTTGCTTTTGTTTCTTAACATTAATGATGCCAGAGCTTCCAGACCTGAGGAACTGGTTCTCTAGCTACGTATACGAGTCTCCGGAATTAGATTCAGATGATTTCGGAGTCCCTTTTTCTGTCATAGAAGGAGAATATGAAGAAAGGGGATTATATGCTAAAGATGCGGAGACCAAAGGAGAAGAGGAATTGCCAGATTTTAAAACAATTGGGAACAATGATCACGCTGCTCAAGAAATTTATGCTTCTAGGCCTGTCGTTGGCAATAATTGTGACCAACACAAGGAGCTCGAGGGTGATATCTCCATTCTCGCGTCCATCATTAAGGTACCTTTTTCTCGATATCCTTTTTCTTATTTTTTTCCTGTTTCAGTCCAACTAAGCCTCGTTTGGTTTGTAGATGTCGAACAGTTCTATGAGAAACGGAAATATTTGTTAAGGAAAATAGTAGCCATCCCCTAATTTTCAAACTCGTACTTGGGAATTGCCAGCGTCAACCTACCAGTAACAATTCTAAATTTGGAACCAATTCTAATTTGACTACCTAAAAACAAGCTATCAACCTAACATTTTTGGTTAAGCAAATCTTAGACCCTTATGATTAAAAAAATAAAAAAAATTAAAACTAACAGTTAGCCTTATTAGTCTCACTCTTCCAACCAAATTTCTAAAAAATATTGATGCCAACCAAATTCAAGACGGAAAAGATGCAGGCGATGCTCCTACCCTTGAGGAGGTGGAAGATTAGCGTGGTGGCGCTCATACTGATACTCATAGTGATGTCTTCGAGCCTACATCGGTTATTCCATTTTAAAGATTTATGAGAAATCAACGTCCTTCCACTCGCTTATTGATTAACAAATATGTGCTGCTTACATATGGTGATAATCCGGAATGCTTTGATAAAGTGATGAAAGATAAGCATAAGGAGTGGATTGATGTTATCTAAAATGAGATGTTGTTGCAGGAGAATCACACATTCAAGGAGTTGAAGATGCCTAAGGGCAAGTAGGCATTCAAAAACAATGAGGTGTATGGGTTGAAGTATAATGATGGCAATCCGTAATTGAGGTATAAAGTAGTGTTGGTTGTAAAGGGTTTCAATTGACGGAAGGGTATAAATTTCAAGGAGATCTTCTCTCCTGCAATGAAGATGTCCTCTATTGATATTGTACTTGGTTTGGCGGCATGCCTTGACCTTGAGGTGGAATAACTTGATATGCGGATGATATTCTCAATGGCGATTTGGAGGAGGAGATCTACATGGAGTAATTGGAGGGTTTCAATGTTATGGGGAAGGAGCACATGGTGTATAGCTTGAAAAAGAGAATTTATAATTTCAAATAAGCTCTAAGACAATGGTATAAGGAGTTTGAATCATCATGGTAGAGCAAGGCTACTAAAAGATGACTTTGAACCATTGTGTTTTTGTACAAAAGTTCTTTGAGGGAGACTTTATAATCCTCTTACTCTATATAAATGACATACTTATTGTTGGGAGTAATGCGTCCCAAATCCGTGAGTTGAAGAAGCAATTAAATAAGCCTTTTGTGATCAAAGACTTGGGACTTGTGAAGCATATTCTCTATGTGAGAATTTTTCGTGATCGGAGGGGGAAGAACCTATGGATGTCCTAAGAGAGTTACACTGACAAAGTGCTTCAACGCTTCAATAAAGAGAACTTCAAGCAAGTTTGTGCCCCATTTGCCAATTTTTTCAAGTTTTGTGCATGACAAAGTCTTTTTACGGAGGAAAAGAAGGCTAAAAGGAGTATAACTTGTTATGCTCTAGCGGTTGTAGCTTGATCTATGTCATAGTGTACAAGGCTAGATATAGTTCTTGTGATGGGAGTGGCTTTTCGGTTCCTTTTCAATCCAAGGAAGGAATATTGGTTCTCAGTGAAATGGGTTCTTAGGTAGCTTCGGAATACTTTTAGAGTATATGCTTTGGCAACGACAAGCCCATTTTAGTCAGGTTTATGAGCACCGATATTGCAGGTGATATTTAACCCTAGAAAGTCCACTTTGGAGTATTTAATCACATTCTTGAGAGGAGCAGTATCATGGGAATCAAAATTGTAGAAGTGTGTTGCACTCTTTACCACCAAAGCTGAGTTCATAGCGGTAATCAAAGGAGCTAGGAGATGATTTGGATGAAGAAGTTCATCCGTGATAATGGCTTCAAGTAAGAGTGATATGTGTTGTTTTATAGCGTAATTCATTTTTGTAAGAAATTGTCATTTTATTCTCGATCTAATCACATACATGTGAGATGTTATTTGGTGCATAATGTATTTGATTGAGAATTGTTGATGCTAGATAAATGATAATGGCTCGGGCACGTTAGTTAAGGTAGTGGAAAGAGGGAAGCTTAAGTTGTGCGAGAGATAATCAGAATGATGATGGTCCTCACAAGGTCATGAGAGAAAATTTGTTTGGATGGGTCATTCCATTGTGAGGTCTATACACATCAAATATATCCACCTTTTTTGATACATTAATCCCATGGAGCTTCACACAAAGTTTAGATGGTCTGTGCTTGAGCGAAGGAGGTTCTTCAACGAGAGGATTTGATGGCACCGAAGTAAGTCACTTAGTGTTATTTTCAACCTAATGATCAATTATAACCCAAGGGGCTCTACGGTAGAATATGAGACAAATTAGGGAAGACCCGATAACTTTTTCGCAAAACGGGTAGTGTGTGATGCCAAATTGGGTAAAAAATCCTGTGTTTATTTGTCCTTGTTTTCAACCACATGATCACTTATGACCCCAAGGGCAACGTGATTGAAAGCAAGACCAGTCAGAGAACTTCGATAACTTTTACTCAAATTGCAACCTACATGACACAAAATTGCACAAAAAAATAAAGTTACTATTTCGGCCTTATTTTTTTTTTATCACAAGATCACTAATTACCCAATGGGCTATGCCGTAGAAAAAGACAATTGGATGCTCATGCTTAAATAGTAGTAGTAGTAGGGGCATCTGATAGGTACTTGATAGAAAGTTTGTACGCTAATAACAAAAGGTGTGGATGGGCAAAATTTGCCTTTGGTATTCGAATTTCAAATGCTGTGTTCAAATGCTACTAGTATTTAAACTTCAGCCTTGGGTATTAAAACTTTACGTGATTTTTAGCGTTTTTATTGTGAGCAGTTGAGACATCCTTTCGGCAGTGGCCAAAGAGAGAAAGCTAGAGAAGAAGGAGAAGATCTTTGCCAACATTTGGGCTCTGGATCTTATTCCAATTTTTACTATTGTTATATATGTTATTCCATTTTTTATTCTTGGATATTTTATCGGTGGTTTTTCTTTATTTTTCATATCTTTTTGTATTTGCCTTAATTTACCAATACTGTAGTGAAATCAAAGGTGTTTAGGGGTTTGTATAACCATACTCATAATCATAATAGATTTGTTATATGGACTTAATGTAAGGATTTATACTGGCATAAACAATTATAAAAGATCAAACTGCGGAATAAAACGAAAGATCACCAATCTCTCGCCATTAGCCTGCTCTATTTTTGGCTCATCTGTTTTCACGATTCTGTACTTCCAAGCCCCGTATCTCAATGTCGATGGTGTGTTTTTCAGAGAAGATGGCTTGGGGACAAAACCAAATTGCCTATATTTAACAGATAACTCCATCGGTTATCTGATTGAGGCGTTACTGGTGCAAATTGATGGAGAATAAATCAGAGTAATGGGAAAGAGTTATCAGCAATAAATATGGGCCACCAATGCTTCAGTTTCAAAGTTGGATGAAACTGAACCGTTAACATTCTTCCACTTGGTCTATATTTTACTTGATGTGATAACCAAACCAATCAATTTTCAAACTTAAGAAATAAATATATGAATCATGGCGATAAATCTTCTAATAATGAGTAATATCATCTATATATTACAATATATTATATTTCTTAAGTCATATCCGTATACGGTAACGTTACTTTATGAATGAACCTTAAATTTATTCTTTGTCAAATAATTAATGACATTCTCGAAATAATTAATTAATGCGTACACAATTTTGAGAAATATCACAAATAATTAGAAATTTTATTAAATATCATTGTTTATACAATGAAAATTATAAAATGGAATTTAATCCTATTCTTATTACAAGATTCTTGAATCTCAATAGTGGCATCCCTTGTGTCAAAGGATCAGCGATCATTAATTCAGTGCTAATATACTCAATAGTAATTTTTTTTCATTTAATACGCTCTTTTATGGTTAAAAATTAAATGTCGATATGTTTATTTTGTCTGCTACTTTTATTATTTTTAATCAGAAAAACAGCAACTGAATTATCGCCATATATCTTCAATGGCCTTGAGATAGAATCGACCACTCTAAACCCAGACATGAAATTTCTCATTCATACACCATGCTTTGTAACCTTAAAATAAGTAACGAACTCGACTTCCATAGTGGAAGTAGCAATCAAGGTCTACTTTACACTCTGCTAGGATACAGCTCCATCGGCAAATATAAATATGTAATCAGATGTTGATTTACGTGAATCAACACATCCAATAAAATCTGAATCGGAGGACCCCAATACTTACAAATTATCAGTCCGTCTATATGTATGTATGTAATCTTTGGTATCTTAGAGATACCTCATCACTTTTTTAACAGCTTTTCAGTGATCTATACCTGAATTATTCTGAAATCTTTTCAACATTTCAACTGTAAATGTGATGTCAGGTCTTATACATACCTGAGCATACATTAAACTTCTAACAGCGAAAGCATATGGAATGTTTTTCATTTGTTTCCCTTTAAAATTATTTTTCGGGTATTGGTTCAAATTAAACCTATCACCCTTCATAATGAGTGCCACACTTGATGAATAATATTTCATCCGAAAGCTCTGTAAAATTTTATTGATATAGGTCTCTTGAGACAAATCTAGAACACCTCGTAGTCTGTTTCGATGTATCTTAATGTCAATGATATAAGATGAATCGCTCATATCTTTCATTTTAAATTTATCAGAGAGAAATTATTTTACCTCATATAACAAACCCTTATCATTGGATGCAAATAAAATATCGTCCACATATAAAATAAGGAAATAAATCTTACTCCCACTGACCTCTGGTATATACATTGATCCAATATATTCTCTTCAAAATTAAATAAAGAGACAATATTGTCAAATTTTAAAAACTATTGATGGGAGGCTTATTTCAATCCATATATGAATTTCTTGAGTTTGCATACTAATTGCTTACCATCACTAGAGGAGAATCATTCTAACTGTTTCATATAAACTTCTTCCTCTAGGTCATCATTTAGAAATGTTATTTTTGTGTTCATTTACTATAATTTGATATCAAAATGAGTAATCAATATCAAAATAATACGAAGAGAATTTTTTTTAGATACCGGAGAAAAAATTTTCGTGTAATTAATTCCCTCATTTTGAGTATATCATTTAGCAATGAGTCTTACTTTATATCTTTCGATATTACCTCATAAGTCTTTCTTTGTCTTAAATACTCATTTACACCCTGTTGCGTCCGGGTCCGATCGCCGTACGAAGCTGACGCGTGATGACGTCAAGTGGACGGAACCAAGAGTAACAGAAGAGAAAGTAAGTTGCGGGTGAGTGAGAGATGCGAAAGAGAGAGAGAAGACACCCAAGTTTTTACGTGAAAAACCCTCCTTTAAAACGAGGAAAAAACCACGAGGCTAGAAGCCTGAAAAGGATCTTTACTATTTGATCGCTGTTGAGTACAAGAATACAAGATTCAGAGTACAGAGAAATGCTTTGTTCTTTCTTTTTGCTCTTTTACTTGCCCCCGAGAGAGAATCCTTTCCTCGTATGCCTTAAGTGGGTATTTATAAGGGCAAAGGTAACCGTTGGAAGTGTCCACGCGGCCTCTGACGCCTACTGGGAGGCTGGCCACCTACTCCGCTGACATGGCCATGCTGTGTCAGACACGTTTGTGTGTTTGGTGAGTTTGGCGTGTTTGGTGAGTTAGACACTGACGCCGCCATGGGCCATGCTGTGGTAGGAATATCAGCCTTGAGGTGACAAGGCATGTTCTGGGGATTGCTGCTGACAGCGCCGGCGTGTAGCGGGATTTATGTATTCCTTGGTAACCATGGAGTGGCTGAGTTGGCATTCTCGGATATCAGAGAAAGTCCTCGTCCTTCACTGGCTTGTTTTAGAGTTTGATTGAGTCCGCGTACTATTAGCCTTACGCGTGTTCTCGGACGGTTGTAAGAAAGTTCTCAGTCATTTCGCGTCGCATGATAGCTTGGGCTTCTCGGGTCAAAACGCTCGTCCGATTTCCATACTAATTTTAGGATCCCCGGGTAATGGAACCCAACACTAGCCCCCCATGCCAAAGGGTTCGAAGTCCTCGACCGTTTGGCATGTCCTTTCGACACCACGTTCTTTTAGATGGGATTTTCTTGTGGGAGTCTGTCCGCTCGCGTGCTGATCGTCCGAGGAATGATGACGCTTCTAAATGCAGACTTGGTTTCAAGCGTGGTCTGAGACAATTAATGTTCTCGGAATTGCAGCTAACCAAAGACCTAATTCCGTTGTGTCCGGGAGTTTTTCTCTGTCTGAGAACACGTGGCGCCGCCGTTTTGGCCCTGCAGAGTATTAAATGCGGGATTGACGCGTTGTCAGACGTCTCGGGAACGCAGGGCGTCATGTTCTAGGAACCAACGGCCGTGCAACGCGTGGCTAGGGTAATGATGGCGCCTTTTAAGTTTTCAAATCTGTAAATCGATTTTGTTTCCTCACAAAAATTACTTCTGCTCCTCTGCGTTTCGTCTTCCTCCTTCATTCGACGCTTCCCTTTGTTTCTTCCTGAGTTTCCGTTTTCTACTTTCCATGGCTCTTGGTGTTGCTGATATTGCTTCATCGTTGTCGCCGGAGAAGTTGGATGAGATCCGGCAACAGTACGCTATCCCCAGCTCCATGACGATGATGGTTCCAGGGCCCACTAAGAGGGCACGAGATCCTTCAAATAGCTTCATCACCGTTTATGAGGTCCACCTTAAGAGTGGGCTTCGATTCCCGATCCCAGAGGAGTTCCACGAGATTATGGCAGCGCTTGAGGTGCCCTTCGCGAGACTTCAACCGAACGCTGTTAGGTATTTTGTCTCTCTCTGCGTTTTTCTTCGATGTCATGGAAAGCGTCTAAACGCGCAAGTGGTCAAGATTATGTTTAGATTCACACATAATCTTGAATGGGTTACCATGACCCCCCGCCCAGAATTTGCGGTTTTGTGTGGGGGGAATCCAGGTTCCACCAAAAGGTGGAAAGACAAGTTTTTCTTTTTGGTTGCCCCAGAGGATTGGCGCATTCCCAATGGACGGGGGAATGTGGCCAATCATTATTGTTCTGACCGCTCAAGAAAGGAGAGGGAGGCCGTCCAGGGACTCCTAGAGCTGGTAACGGCCAACCTGGGGAGCTTCCACGAAAATAAGCGAAACGCTTAGTTGTCACCCGAAAACCTTGCTAAGGCTGAGTGGGTACTTTCTCTTGGCGGCCCTGTTGCTTCTTTGTCCTCGAGGAAGAAATGGAAAAGGCTAAAGAAAAAAGCCAAACCTTTGAGAATTAAGGTCAAACCTTCGAAGATAAGCCGTCCGAGCGAGAGCTCCAAGCCCACGGCCGAGAGCTCTAGGCCCTCGGTTACCATTGTTGAGCCGTCCTCGTCCGACAATGGCGACGAACCTATCGCTCCCTTCTTCAAGAGGTCGAGGGCGCAAGCTGCTCCCTCCAGCCTTGTTTCTACGATCATTAGAGACATCGTGGAGATCCCTGATGTCCAACCTCCCGGCGATGTGCCAATGCCTGACGTTCCCGCCGAGGTTACTGGCGAGGTCTCGGACTGGACTGATGATTCACCCGAGGACATCAATGCGGAGAGCGGTCAGGTTGAGGGAGAAGCAGGCGTAGCGCAACCTTCAGTTGATGAGGAAGCTGGAGTGGAAGCAGTTATTGAGCCATCCTCAGAGGTGCCAGCTGAGCTCCCGACCGTCGCAGTCCAAGCTGATCAGGGCGAGGCCCATGCTGAGGAAACTGAGGGCGCCCAAGATTTCGGCGTTGTTGGGGAGGAGACAGCGTTCATTGATGTTGAGTCCTTGGGCACAGTTCCTTATGCTGACGCTCCTTTATCTGAGGTGGAGGTTGAGGTTCCCGTGGCGCCTGCCTGTGAGACCCAAGCACCCGAGACTAGTGGGGAGGCCATTATAAGCGGCGACTTCCTTATTTCCCAGGTACTTTCATTTTTCTCTGAGTGTCCAGGCCTTCTGCTTTTTCCTTCCCTGTTCTAATGATCTTTACCCTTTTGATGCAGCTCCAAGATATTGCTGGTAGGATCAACGTAATAATCGGAGGGGTTGCCCAGGGCTTCTCCCAAATGGAGGCCTTAAAATCTGCCAGCGAGGCCGCGCAAAGGTCTGAGATGGAGCTAGCTGAGGCCAGAAGAAAGATAGCCTCCTTGGAGGACACCGTGAAGCTTCAGCGGGCCCAGCAGTTGGTGCTTCAAGACAGGCTCTATCGCCTGGAGGAGAAGTTGAGGGCTTCCATATCACCCGCGGAGATTGGGCCTGCATTGGAGAGCAAATACTGGGACGGCGTCCATATGTGTCGTCGAGTATTGCGTCTGATCCATCCGCGGTTCCCCGTCGTTTTACTTGATCCACGAAACGCCAATGCCTTAACGGCGGCGGATTTATACGGGATTGCCGGGAGGCCTTTTCCCAGCTCCTCTCAGCCAGGGCCGCCTCGCGACCCACTTTCTCCAGGGCCTTCAGGACCACTTGACTCGGCGGGGACTTCAGGGTTTCAGGAACTCCAGCTTTAGGAGCCTCCCCAACAGGCAGAGTTTTCGGGAAGCCAGCCCCCAGCCCCTTAAATTTTTTACTTTTATTTCCTTTCGTGTACATGTATTCTTTGGTGGAATAAGACATAAATTTTTTACAACGTCTGGCCGTGCATCCTTCCTGCTTTTGTTAAGCCTTGTCCTTTAGTGATGTTTGGATAAAACCAAGTCTTCGAATTCGACCTGTCAGGCCGCTCGGACGGAACCGAGTTTTTTTGATTTCGACCTCTTGGGCCGCTCGGACGGAACCGAGTTTCTCTTATTTCGACCTCTTGGGCCGCTCGGACGGAACCGAGTTTCTTTGATTTCGACCTCTTGGGCCGCTCGGACGGAACCGAGTTTCTTTTATTTCGACCTCTTGGGCCGCTCGGACGGAACCGAGTTTCTTTTATTTCGACCTCTTGGGCCGCTCGGACGGAACCGAGTTTCTTTTATTTCGACCTCTTGGGCCGCTCGGACGGAACCGAGTTTCTTTTATTTCGACCTCTTGGGCCGCTCGGACGGAACCGAGTTTCTTTTATTTCGACCTCTTGGGCCGCTCGGACGGAACCGAGTTTCTTTGATCTTTAAATCGCTTCGAAATATATCAAATTTCTAGACTTTTATAACGCACTTGCAACGTTTTTTCTAACTCCATTTACAGCCTTTTTCACAAGTGATAGTGTCCTTTTGCAGTTTAAAGTCGTCGCGTCTGGGCTGCTTTGGCTCTTACTGATAATACTTCCTGAGGTGTGCGGCATTCCATGTCCGGGGAATCAGTTTACCCTCCTCGCTACGTAGCTTGTATGCCCCGTTCCGAAGGATCGTCGAGACCAGGAAGGGTCCCTCCCGATTCGGAGAAAGTTTGTTCCGGCCGACATTCTTTCCAGTTGCCTCAATGCTCCTCAACACCAAGTCTCCAACCTCGAACTGCCGCGCCCTTACCTTCTTGTTGTAGTAACGGGCCACCCGCTGTTGATATGTTACTATGCTAAGTCGCGCTCGGTCGCGGGCCTCCTCGAGCAAGTCAATGTGTTCGCGGAGCCTTTGGTCATTGAGGTCTGGGTCGAAGTGTTCGACTCGAAGACTTGGGAGGCCCACTTCTATTGATATGACCGCTTCTACCCCGTAACAAAGGCTAAAGGGTATCTCCTTCGTTGATTCCCTTGGAGTAGTCCTATAAGACCAGAGGATGGAGGGCAATTCATCCGCCTAGGAGCCCCCAGAGTCTATAAGTTTGGTCTTGAGTCTGTGCAGGATGGTTCGATTCGTGACTTCCACCTGGCCGTTAGCCTGAGGGTAGGCGACGGATGTGTGGACCAGGTTGATTCTGAGGCGAGCGCAGTACCTAGAAAATCGTTTCCCGGTGAACTGCGTTCCGTTGTCGGTTATGATGCATTCAGGGACCCCAAATCTGCAGACGATGCACTGTCGGAGAAACTCAGTCGCGTTTTGCTCCGTTATTCGTGTGAGGGGCGTTGCCTCCACCCACTTGGTGAAGTAGTCTATCCCGACAATGAGGAACTTTCTTTGAGCGGCTGCGACGAGGAATGGTCTGAGGATATCAAGCCCCCACTGTGCAAAAGACCACGGAGACTGCAACGCCCGGAGTTCTGTGTGTGGCTGGCGGTTCAAATTGCCGTGGATTTGGCAATTCTCGCACTTGCGTACGAAGTCCATGGCGTCATATTTCATTGTAGGCCAATAATACCCTTGCCTCATTATTTTGAACGCCAGGTTTTTGTCTCCAATATGGGACCCACAGATTCCAAGGTGCACCTCCTGGAGGGCGTATTTTGCCTCCTCGGGGGTAAGGCATCTCAAATAAGGGGCTGAAAATCCCCGGCGATATAATCGGCCGTCCACTATGGCGTACCACCCCGCGGTCTTTTTTATCCTCTTGGCTTCAGCAGGGTCCTCGGGTAGAATTTCGTCAGTGAGGTATCTCAGGTATGCGGTCATCCAGGTATCATCGTTGGACACCTGCATAACCTTGGTCTCAGGTTCATCTATCGTGGGTCGTTCCAGTGTTTCTCTCATTCCTCGGGCATACTGCTCTGGGTCCCCACACGCTGCTGCCTTCGCCAATGAATCCGCCTTTTCGTTCTCTATCCTTGGAATGTGCACGAATTCTACCCGCTCAAAATCTGAGGTCATCCCTTTTACCCTCATAAGATACTTGAAAAGTTGAGGGCTGTTTACTTCAAAGTTTCCTAGGACCTGGTTGATGACTAGCTCGGAATCACTGTAAACCACCAAGTCTCTGACCGAGCATTCCTTTGCCAATCGAAGTCCTGTAATCAAGGCCTCGTATTTCGCGACATTATTGGTGGCTGGGAACCCCAAGGTTACCGAGTACTTAATTTCTGACCCCTCGGGAGTCCGCAGCACGACACCTGCCCCGCAGCCATCCTTCATGGCGGAGCCATCCACGTGGAGAGTCCATGCTGGCGGTGACCCTGTTTTACCCGTTCCAGTGCTCTCGGCATCATCGCTGTCAAGCGCAGTTGCTTCTACGACAAAATCCGCAAGGGCCTGGCCCTTCATGGCCGGCCTTGGCCTGAATTCGATGTCGAATTCGCCTAGTTCAATGGCCCACTTTATCAGTCGCCCCGAGACCTCGGGCCTCTGGAGGACAGTTCTCAGTGGCTGGTCAGTCAGGACTACTATTTTATGCGCTTGGAAGTAAGGCCTTAGCTTCCTGGCAGAGTACACCAGTGCCAGCGCGATCTTCTCCGTGTGCGGATATCGGGTCTCTGAGTTTGCGAGGATCTTGCTGACGTAGTATACTGGCTACTGATTCCGTTGGCGTTCTCTCACCAAGACCGAGCTCAGGGCCTGGTCGGTCACTGACAGGTACAAATAGAGCTCCTCTCCTGGTTGAGGAGAAGCCAGGAGTGGAGGGTTAGCAAGATATGCCTTGAGGCCCTGAAGTGCCTCCTCGCAATCGTCGCTCCAGCGAAAGCCTTGGGTCTTAGGCCCTCTGAGTGCCCTGAAGAAAGGCAAATGCCTCTCGGTTGATTTGGTTAGAAAGCGGGATAGGGCGGCCACCCGCCCCGTGAGCCTCTGGACATCTTTGACAGTCTGGGTAGATTGCATGTTCAGAATCGCCTGGATCTTCTCGGGGTTCGCCTCGATCCCGCGCTGTGACACTATATAGCCGAGGAACTTTCCGGACGTCACCCCAAATGTGCACTTGTTGGGGTTCAGCTTCATTCCGTGGGCCCTTAACACTCGGAAGGTTTCCGCCAAATCCTCGATGTGGCCTTTACTGATGGTGCTTTTCATGAGTAAGTCGTCTACGTAGACTTCCACATTTCTGTCGATCTGGTCCTTGAACATTTTGTTCACTAGTCGTTGGTACGTTGCCCCCGTGTTCTTGAGACCGAAGGGTATCACTTTGTAACAGTACGTCCCTTGGTCAGTCATGAAGGATGTGTGCTCTTCATCCTCGGGACACATTTTTATCTGATTGTACCCCGAGTAAGCGTCCATAAAGCTGAGCAGCTCGTGGCCGGACGTCGAGTCCACCAACTGGTCGATCCTGGGGAGGGGAAAGCTGTCTTTCGGGCAGGCCTTGTTGAGGTCTGTGAAGTCGACGCATATCCTCCACTTTCCGCTGTTTTTCCTCACAATGACCATGTTGGCGAGCCAGTCCGGGTATTGCACTTTCCGGATGAATCCTGCGTCCAGGAGCTTCTTCACTTCCTCCCGGACGGCCACCAGCTTTTCCGTTGAGTAATTCCTTCGCTTCTGTCTGATAGGCTTGTGGTGTGGATCCACGCCAAGCCTATGCACCATTGTCTCGGGAGAGATACCCGGCATGTCCGCGGGGGACCAAGCAAACACGTCTGAGTTTTCCTTCAGAAATTTCGTGAGTTGATCTCGGACGGACTCTTCGAGAGAGCTCCCTATCTGGACGCATTTCTCAGGGTCCTCGGGGTCCAAAGGAACTCGCAGGGTAGGTTCACCAGGTTGCGCCTGTTGCAGAGTTGCCTCGTCTCTGAGGTCGAGGTCTTCCATTGGCCTGGGAAGGGGAGTCTGCGTGACCTGCGACAGGTAGCACATTCTCCCAGTGGCCTGCTCGCCGAGGACTTCCCCTATACCGTACGGAGTTGGAAATTTCATCTTTAAATGCGGGATGGAAGTCACCGCTTCAAAGGTAGCAAGGCACGGGCGTCCGAGAATTGCGTTGTACACGGACGGGAGGTCCACTACCAGAAAGGTGAGGACCTTTGAAGCCGTCCTCGGGTACGTTCCCAGCGTGACTTCCAGCTGTACGATACCCTGGACTGGGACTGGCTCATTATCGAGTCCATACAGCGGCCCCTCTGGGGCTTTCATTTGATGTTTCTTTAACCCTAACTTAAGGTAGGCATCGAGATAAAGCAAATTTCTGGAACTTCCATTATCAATAAAGACTCGTTTCATACGGTAGTCATTCGCTCCGTCTGAAACGAGTGCCGTTACAACCAAAGGATCACAATGAGGGGAAGTTACATGGGTCATATCCTCTTTGCCAAAGCATATAACATCATCCCTAGTGCTCGTCCTCGGCCTTTTGGAGGCGCTGGGCTCCAGGCCGCTCTCTCCAGCCGGCCGGGTTGACACCATGTTCACAACCCCTGCTACCACTCGGTTCCTTGGGGGTTCAACTTCAGGCTCGACTGCTGTTCCGGAGGATTATCTGGGTCTTTGCAGGAAACGGTTGAGGTGTCCCCTTTTTATCAGTTCTTCAATCTCCCTCTGCAATGACTTGCAGTCCTCAGTAGCATGACCCCCGCAACGGTGGAAGTCGCAGTATTTTGTCTGATCCCCTCCACCTGGATTCCTTAGCGGCTTGGGCCACTTCACGAACTTCTCCGCTTGGATCTGCATCAGTACGTTCGCGCGTGTGTCGTTCAGCGGGGTGAGGTGCACTGGCGGCGCATCTCTCCAGACGGCCGGCTCAAACTTGCGGTGCTTCGTCACAAATGGGGGACTACGGAAGTCCCCGGCCTTTCTCTTTATCTCTGACGACCTCGAACGGTAACTTTCGTCCTTCTCCGGACGCTTTGCTTCGTTTGCCTCCTCGGCTGCTATGTAGGCCCTTGCTACGGCTTCGGCCTCTTCGAAGGTATGAGGGCCCTTATGGATGAGGTGCTTAAAGAAAACGCCCCCCTCCAGGCCAGACAAGAAAGCGTTCAGCTTCACTCCAACCGACAGCTTCGGAATTTGCCTGGCCTCGGACACGAATCTGGCCAGGAATTCCCTCAGGCTCTCCCGGGCACCCTGTTTCACGCGGGTGAGGTGCCAGGGCTGTTTCTCCGCCCTTTTGTTAGAGGCGAACTGCGACAAAAACGCCGCTGCCAGTTCGTCAAAGGTGCCGATGGAGCCCGCAGGCATCCCGTAGAACCATACTCTTGCGTCCCCCTTTAGCGTCAAGGGGAAGCACTGGCACATGGTAGCTTCATCTAGACCTTGGAGGCTCAGATGTTCTCGGAACAGGTTAAGATGGTCCATCGGATCAGCGCTTCCATCGTAAGCCTCCAGGTTTGGCATTTTGAACTTCGGGGGTAGTGCCCTCGTCCTGACATCCGTTGTGAACGGAGATTGGGGGATACTTGCTCCGCTGCTCTCCCCAAATACGCGATTCCAGACTTTAGCCAACTTCTCCTCCACATGGGGTGGAGCTGTCGTTCTCCTCGCGTTGAGGAGGTGCCTCAACTCGTTAGGCTGGTGGCTTGCTGGTCTTTCGGGGGTCCTTCTTGACCCACGCACATGCGTCGCCTCTCGGGCGTGGTGTTCCTTATTTCCCTGAGATCGGGGACCCAGGCGATCCTCTAGTCTTCGAGGGATCCTGCCGCTTGAGGCCACCTGGGTCCTCGGTAGCTCTTGCCGGATGGGCGCCCTGAATGGGCGCTCGCGCCTCCTTTCTCCGCTTCTAGATGTTTCCGCCTGGGAGCCCCTGGAAGGTGCTCCCCTCGCCTTCTCGTCCTCCTTTGCGCAAAGAGCGAAAATGGCCTTGGATATGTCTTCTATTTTCGTCGCTAAGTCCCGTATGACTGGATCAGGATGGTTTTCGATGCCCACACGGGGGTTGGGGACATCCTCCTACTGGTGCTGAGTCGCGGCCGGAGGTGGCGCGCTTGCCTGCGCCCTTGTGCTCACCATATTGAGATGCTTAGAAGTAAAGGTTGTGATGTGTAGTTAGACGTGGTCTAGGAAAGTGAGAAGTTGACTTTTTGTCCTCTTCCCACAGACGGCGCCAATGTTGTGTCCGGGTCTGATCGCCGTACGAAGCTGACGCGTGATGACGTCAAGTGGACGAAACCAAGAGCAACACAAGAGAAAGTAAGTTGCGGGCGAGTGAGAGATGCGAAAGAGAGAGAGAGAAGACACCCAAGTTTTTATGTGGAAAACCCTCCTTTAAAACGAGGGAAAAACCATGAGGCTAGAAGCCTGAAAAGGATCTTTACTATTTGATCGCTGTTGAGTACAAGAGTACAAGATTCAGAGTACAGAGAAATACTTTGTTCTTTCTTTTTGCTCTTTTACTTGCCCCCGAGAGAGAATCCTTTCCTCGTATGCCTTAAGTGGGTATTTATAAGGGCAAAGGTAACCGTTGGAAGTGTCCACGCAGCCTCTGACGCCTACTGGGAGGCTGGCCACCTACTCTGTTGACATGGCCATGCTGTGTCAGGCACGTTGGCGTGTTTGGTGCGTTAGACACTGACGCCGTCATGGGCCATGCTGTGGTAGGAATATCAGCCTTGAGGTGACAAGGCATGTTCTGGGGATTGCTGCTGACAGCGCCGGCGTGTAGCGGGATTTAAGCATTGCTTGGTAACTGTAGAGTGGCTGAGTTGGCATTCTCGGACATCAGAGAAAGTCCTCGTCCTTCACTGGCTTATTTTGGAGATTGACTGAGTCCGCGTACCATTAGCCTCACGCGTGTTCTCGGACGATCGTAAGAAAGTTCTCGGTCATTTCGCGTCGCATGAGGTTTCGGACACATGATAGCTTGGGCTTCTCGGGTCAAAATGCTCGTTTGATTTCCGTACTAATTTTAGGATCCCCGGGTAATGGAACCCAACACACCCTATGGCTTTCACCCCTTTAGGCAACTCAATAAGATTTTAAATTCCATTATAACTCATGAAATTCATCTCTTCCTTCATGGTATTGTACCATAATTGTGATTAATTACAACTTATAGTTTGTGAAAACATTTCAGGATCATTTTTGGCTCAAATATTGTAATCAGATTTTCGTAAGTATACAATATAATCACTAGGAATTGTTGATCTTTTTATTCTAGTAAACCTCCTAAATGTTGTATCATTATTTTTCAATAGGAGTATGTTGTACAACTATCTCATGTAAATCTTGAATATCATGGTCAATTGAAATAGGATCAGTATTTTGTGGAATGATATTGATTGGTTGTTCAACACTAATTTGATATTGAGGAGTATTGTGTATAACAATCAACCTATCATATGAAGTGAAAGGTTAAGAATCCAAATAATTATTATCAGAAATTATATTTCTGGATTGCTTATTTTCACTCGTTAAGTCATTCTTAAGAAATTTTATATTTCTTGATTTCACAATCCTAATACTATGAGATGGACAGTAAAATCTGTATCATTTGGACCGTTCAATATATCCAATGAAATGTCCACTGATAGTCTTTAGATCTAACTTTTTCTCATGTGAATTATAAATTTTTACTTCAAACGGACATCCCCATACGCGTACATGTTGTAAACTCAGTTTCCAACTTTTACATAACTTAAAAGGAGTTTTTGGAATAGTTTTCGTTGAAATACGGTTTAATATATATACTACAATTTTAAGAGTTTAACTCTATAAGGATTTTGAAAGATTGGAGTTGTTAAGTATATTTCGCACCATGTCAAATAACATTTTGTTTCTTTTTTTGGCTATCCATTTTTGTTAGGAGAACCAAGTATAGTGTATTGGGTAATAATCTCATATTCTTGAAAAAACTTTACAAATGGATTAAGCATTTGCCCATCTTCTGTATATCTACCATAATATTCTCCACCTCTATCTGATCTCACAATTTTAATTTATTTTTCACGTTATTTTTTTTACTTCTACTTTAAATAATTTAAAAGTATCTAAAATTTTATTTTTATTATAAAGCAAGTAGATATATATATATATATATCGTGAAAAATCGTCAATAAAGGTGATGAAATATTTTGGGTCGTTTGAGTCAATATCTGGATTACATATGTCGGTATATATGATTTCTAATATGTTTGGACTCCTCTTGACATTTTTTTAATCTTGTTGATCTACTTTCCTTTTATGCAATCCATACAAGTCTCAAAATTAGTAAAATTCAGAGTACTAAGTACTCTATTATTTACTAATCTTTTAATTCTTTCAACGGAGATATGATCTAATCTCCTATGTCATAATATAGAAGAACATTCATTCACAACACATCGTTTAATACTAATATTAACATGTATAGTATTGTAAGATATATTATTTTATAAATTTAAGTAATAACGACCATCAGATAATGTACCATTCCCAATAATATCAAACTTATAATATAGACTAAAAGACGAGTCTGAAAATATAATGAAATATCTAAAATGTATAAGTCTAGAAACTGATATCAAATTTCTAGAAAAATTTGGAATATGAAAAATCTTTTCCAAATTTAAAATAAATCTACTACTTAAAATTAAATTGTATGTTTTAATGGCTTTTACATGTGAACGTATCTTATTTTCGGAGAAGATATATTATTCACTACCCACTAGCTGCCTTAGGTTTTACAAGTCCTGTAAGGAATTTGAAATATGGATTATAGAATTAGAATTAATTTACCGTGTATTATGAGAAATATTAACCATATTAGATTCATAATATATAAAAGAGAATGGATTACCTTTCTTCTCAAGTCAATTTTGGTATTTGACACAATCATTCTAGACGTGTCCTTTCTTTTTACAGAAGAAGCACTTAGATTCTTTTTTGATATCAGGTTGAGGAGGTATTTTACCTTTTTTCTTCTTTTTGGTCTGAGCCTTAATCTTTTTTTCTTTAAATATAAATACACTTTCATTTTATTCCATCATAAACCTTCCTTTCTCTTGAACATATATAGTTATAAGTTCATTGATTGATCATTTATCCTTACGTGTTATAAGAGATTTTAAAAGATTCATATTATGGTGGAAGCGTATCTAAGATATAATACACAAGGAAAGATTCAGACATATCAACTTCTAAATTTTTTAGTTGAGCCGTAATGTCCCTTATTTATATAATGTGTTTACGCACACCCTTAACACTAGTGAGCCTTAAAGATGAAAGCTTCATAATTAGGGTGCTGGCAAGTACTTTATCTGAAATTTTAAATTGTTCATCTATAACCTTCAACAAATCCCGCACTTTATTATACTGATAGACAGAATTACGAATATCAATAGAAATTTTAGTCTTTATAAATATCAAACTAAGGCGATTAGATCGTTCCCATCGTTCATAAAGAACTATATCAACCGGAGTGTTGGTAAAAGTAAGAGCGGGTGGTTCATCTTTCCTTATAACATAATTTATATCCATCCACCATAAATGAAGAAAAATTTTCTCTTTCCACACTTTATAGTTATCACTTTTTAATTCGAAAATTTCACATCTAATATCGAAAAGATTAACAGATTGTATAACTGTATAAAAATAAAAATACATGCTTAATAAATAATAAATGAGACTAACAAATAAATATAGAATATATTTTACCAATGTAAACNGTTGATTTTCATAGTGCATTGCTTCCCTGGCCGTTGAAGCCCGGAGTGTTTTTCTCGATACCGTGGGTATCGAGTTTTCATTTCGTCACCAAAAATCGGGTCTTTATTATTGTTGCTCATTATTATATACATCTTGTGCATGCTTATTAGTTGCTTATACATCTAGAGTTAAATATTATTTACGTGTATCGGATATTTAATTTAATTGATTTATTTTATTGCTTCCGCTATACTTGTAACGGGGTCGAAACACGGTAGCACCGAAACGTGCTTTTTCAGTTTTATTTATACATTATTGGTGATATTTATTTCCTTGTGAATTCAAACAAGGGTGCACTACTTTAATCATTGTAGTGATTTATTCTCGAATTTACGCAGGTGAAATTTCAATTCCGCCCAACAGGAAGTTTTATGTAATTTATGTTTTACTTTGGTTTTTGGAAACTTTAGTCTCAGAGCTCCTATATTACATGCTTTTTTTTTTACTGATCTTGTAGGTTCCAGACTATACTGACTCGGTCTCATTCACATCTGGTATGGTTCTGGGCTCAGCACTGCATCTTCTTCTTCTTCTTCGGATTTATAACTCAACGACTAATGTCCTATTTTTTGTGCAATTTTGCTTGTTCAGAACCTCCAGACATCAGAAACTGGTTCTCAAGTTATGTGTACGACTCTCCAGAAATCGATAGTATGGAAGTTGGAGTGCTGGTTTCAAGAGGCACAGACAGATACAGCAGTAAAGAGGTTGCCACTCCAAGCAAAAATAGAGAGGATTCAACTATTGGCAAGGAGATTGCTTCAAATGGTTTTATTACATGCAAGAAATCTGGCAGACAAAAAACGAACGAGAATGGCTCCATTGTAAAGGTTTTTCTCTCAATTTCTGATTGTGTATCATATATTATTGTGGAAAAACACGCCCCCTTTGCTTTAATTTGTGAGGAGGTAAACAGCAGCAGAACAATAATAGCACGTAACAAGCAACAGAAAAATGCAAATAATCTATGCGTAAGAGACATTTGTTATGTGAAGACCCCATCAAAGCAAGGTGAAAATGATGAGAGTTTCCCGTTCAAATAGAGCTCCATTATAATCATTCATAATTGCATATGCCCAGTTATCTGTTAACATAAATACAGAATTCTCCTCCTATCAAAATTTTAGACAAATAAAAGTAAAAATTAGATATCTAAACATGCCCATTGCCCAAACTGCATAACTACAATCGGTTTATATTGAAATTGGTAAGTTGATTAAGTAAAACTCGTGCGTAACTAGCTGCCACGTTGTTTGATTGAGCAATAATAGCACTAAGCTCCTGTAGAACTCTCTGTGCATTTTCTCCCTCGGGCCTAATTCATGCGAACATTAAGCACCAGATTGATGCTACTAATCTCTTGCTTGAGTGGGGATCCGCTCCAGCAGCAGAGAACAGAAAATCAGCTATTTACAATGAGTTGTGGGTATCAAATGGGAGTTGTTTGTTGGGGTCACTCCCTCATGGCACTTATGTCCGCGGACTCCATTGGAGAAATGGACGAGGACTTTTTGGAGTGGTCCTAGAAGCCTGTCATCATTGGACGAGGACTCATTGGAGGCGTCATATCCGAAAGGTTGTTGAGGACATGGATGAGGACCCCGAAAGCGTAGGCGTTTACTCTATCTCCGTAGGCCTGCTGTAGCCGCGTTTTGCAGGTGGGTTGGTCACCCACTCTGATTGGATGTTGAGGCGGCTGTAATTTTTCAGGTGTCAGACCTGCCATTCTGGCACGCCGGGTGTGCGCCTGTCATGGCAGGTCTAGGCGGCATGGTCCTGCCACCCTAGCGCCAGTAGGGTGGCCGGCTTCCACTAGGCCAATTGTGTATATATATAAAGCTTGTGCTCTTGCTTGTGTATATGTGCTGCCAAGAGGATTTGGAGTGCTTGTGCCGTGTCTTTAAGAGCAGACTTGGAGTGAGCCTTGAGAGAGCTGTGGGTAAGTCTTGTTATAAAGATAGAGTGATAAACACTTTTAGAGAGAGACTGTACACTTGAAATTGTTTTCCTTTTGTTTGAGCTTGTGTAGCTAACATACTTGTAAACAATCCTTTTTATAATGTATTTTTTGGTGGTTTTTCCCTTGATTTAAGAAGAGTTTTCCACGTTAAAATCCCGTGTATTCTCTCTCGTTTTTCTATCTCTACTTTTAGCTGTCTGTCCGAGAGCTCTGCTCTATGTTGCTGTCCGAGTGTTTTGTCCGCTCGATCACTGTGCCTTTCGCTTTTGCGCCAACAGTTAGGACTTGCAAACTTCGTGGCAACGTGTTGTATTGGAGTAATTTAGCCCAAAATAAACTAAGCTGAATTATGAATTACATTGTTGTCATGATTTGTTAATCATGAACTAGTTTCATCTCATGGTCACTATGTTGACTACTGCCCTCATGGATTTCTCTTAAATCTGTACTCATTCCTGTCATTTTCCTTTGGTGATGTACAGGACATTGAAGGATTGGAACAAAACCATAGTCTTCATGCTGAAAGAACTCCTGAACAGGGCTCAGAAGAAGTAGCATTGAAGTGTCATGATAATGGTCAAGCCAAAGTTGCTGCAGCTCCTACAGTGAAAAATGAAGGTTCTACATACCTGCTGGAAGCACAACCAACAAGAGAAAATGATTTCCTCCCATTTGACAGCCATGGAAGCTCAGTCGTGAAACTGAGATCCAAAGAAAAGTTGTTCGATAGTGGGAAATCCACGGAAATGGATTTAGAAGCCAAGGCAAAAACGGGTAATTTCAACTGCCAAAACAACTCGGAATGGATTTTGCCCCTTCATAGATTTGTTGGAGGACACTGCCCAATTAGCAAAAGAGAAAACGAAAGCAGTATATCTAGAGATAATGATTGTCTCCCATTTGACAGCCGTGGAAGCTCTGCCATAAAACTGAGATCTGAAGAAAAGTTGCACGATGGAGGGGTATCCATGGAAAAGGATTTAGAAGCCAAGGCCAAAATTGGTGGCATCAACGGCCAGAATAACCGAAGTAGAAACAGAGAAAACAGAAGTGGCATGTCTAGAGAAAATGATTATCTCCCATTTGGCAGCCATGGAAGCTCTATCATGAAACGGATGTCTGAAGAAAAGTTGCTTGATGGAGGGGAATCCATGGAAAAGGATTCAGAAGCCAAGGCCAACATAGGTAGAATCAACGGCCAAAATAACTCAGACTGGAGTTTGCCCACTTGTAGTTCTGTTAACAGAGAAAACAAAAGCAGCTTGCCTAGAAAAAATGCTTTCACATCAAGGAAGAGCACAAGTGCAAGAATCAATGATGAAAATTCTCTTAAAGGGTTAAAATGCATGAATGAGGTGACAAAGGTAAAATCAGTTTCAGCAGTTGATGAAAAGATGAAGGGAACGACGAAGAAGGCCTTGAAAGAATCAACTAACCTACAGCATTCCAATATGCTGGAGATTGCTGGAAAATGGAGGTGTCCTCAGAAAACTAAACCAAATAAGGGACCTCCATTAAAACAACTCCGACTTGAAGGATGGATTCAACGGATATGAAGCATATATCTTCGAGATCATGTCCAAGGTGCGGCTGAAACTACATGTTATTTTTGTTTTCAAAAAAAAAAAAATTTTGGGTTGAAACTATATTTTGTTAGTTTTAAGAAATTTAAGAAAAGACTTCAAAACGTGTAAAAATCTAATTTTGTTAAAACTATATTTGTTTGGTATAAATACAAATAAGTTTATATGAATTGTTTCTAGTATACAATTATACTATATTATCTGGCATGCAATTGCCTCTAGCAGGTAATTAAGCCAGATCCTTTAACAAAAGTAAGATTATATGTTCCTTAGTTATTATTATCTACGGCAGGTAAATACTGATATTGAATTGGAGTTAAATTTTTTGTATATTTTACTTCACACAAAGCCTATCTTGCATGGACCATAGTAGTATTGGGGATCAGACTGCTTAGTTAATCTATAAGAAAATAATCAATAACATATAATAAGTAAATAATTATCATAAATAATAAAGAATATATAATTTTATATGGAAAATTCTCCTTGTAAATGAGAGGAAAAAGTCATGGGATTATATGTTAAAAATATCTACTATACAATATGCGTTCGATTACACACTCTAATAGATAAACTGCCATAATACTTTATAATAAATAAATTTGAGTAATAATGAGTACATGATGAAAAAAAAAAGATTGGTAAAACGTTCTTTTCAATTTTAAGAATAGCATACCTAATGTTAGTGAAGATTGGAATATGATTCAGAACTTGTTTAGATATTTGAACATTTTTTATCTTCATTTTTTTTTCTTTTTTTTTCATAGTATTGGCGTTTAAAATTTCAGAAATGTAAAAATGATAACCCCAAAATCGAGTCAAGTGTATCTATATTAAGAATGGTGCTCAAGCGCCCGTTGGGTGCGAGCATACTACAATTGGTGCACAAACTTCCTATTGGACATGTATTAGACACTAGACAATCTGGAAATTATATTCGTGCGTCCCTTAGGTATTTCTCGGGCATCTTTTAATCTGGAATTAGTGTGCCATTCTGTAATTTTTTTAGATTAGTATAATACACGTGGATCATTGTGTGAGCCATCGAACGGCACACCAAATAGGTATGGGACCCACCGAACAACACGAAAAGTGTTGTAGAACCTATCATCATCGAGTTTGTTCATTGAAATGAGATTCAACCAAATGTCTAGGATGTGTTGTATATCCATCAATAGCAACTTGGTTCTATTGTTGGTGATTAGGTACACGTTACCACAATCAATAATCCAATATGTGTCTTCGTTTCCCATCTTTAATACTCCAAAATCATTGGGAGTGTAAAGACATGAAGAATTCCCATTTCGACATAACATGAAACAAAGTGCCACTATCCACCATCTAATCGGTTTTGTGATGCATCAAATTGATCACTTCATCTCCTTTGCATATTAACAAGAGATCAGGTTTGGTAACAATTAAGGTTTACTCCTCATCTTGAGACTTCTTAGCATTATTCTCATTCTTTTTAATATTTTCATATTTTTACTTGTAATAGTACTTTTTTATGTGTCCCATTTTCCACAATGGTGGTACTCGAAATTTTAGTACCTTCATCTTCTCATTAGATTAAGGGCCACGTCCTTTATTTTTTTTCCCGTAACTCTAAGATTGACACTTCAGAGCACGAAAAAGAAGAACTCTATGATCATTATCTCATCTCCTTATTCAACATGGCTCGCTTCGCTATCTCTAGGGTCACCACGCTATTTGGAGTGGTGTTGGCAACCGTGATTCGTATCACCTCCAGTGAATTCGATAAGGTAGTCAACAATCACAAGTCCAGTAACATATTGTCAAATTTGATACTCATACCATTCGATTAGTCAACACATCTTTGAAATCCGTTTAAATAGTCGTCTATAGATGTACCCTTTATGTATCTTGTTTGTATCAATTTCATCAAGTGATACAACTTACTGTTATTGGTCTTTGAGGCATAAAGTGTCTCAAGCTTTTCCCACAATGCTTATGCATTTGTTTCATTTCAAATGTGATTATATATGTTGTCATCAACGAATTGCCAATTACATCCACAAACTTGTTCATATTCAAAAGCCCATTCCTTTTCGAATTTTGACTCGAGTTTTTTCGTAATAAATATCGAAAGATGTATTATTTTGACAAATTTCAAATCATTTATCTTTCTCTTACAAATATCATAATTTGAGTGATTTAAACAAATCATTTTGTTTTCAACATCCATTGATTCTAATAAGTTTCAATACATGACACTAATATCCATGTCTTTGATATCATTTGTTGGGGGATTGGATCAGTTATTTGAATCGTGATGAAATAATTGATAATACAT
>JAODPA010085266.1:0-29158 GCA_025585075.1 Nepenthes mirabilis
TTTAATATAATAAAAAAAGGCACATGAGGAGAGAAACTCCTAGACTGGTGTTAGTCCAATAAATTTTGCTGGGCTAAGATCACTTGCGAAATATGACTTTTTTTACTAATAAAAAAATCTGGTAGACCAAACGAGAAATCGAGACAACCAAAACAGCAGATAAAAGGATCATCAAGGGCAGTGCAGAGACCAGTGCACAGGTTTAATAGGGAGACAGAGAGAGAGGTCAAGCTAGACGGGGGAAGGGGATGAAATTAATATCTGAGATTACAAATAGACAGTGCATTGCCAATATGATTAAGCATATGAACTTGGGTAGAACAACTGTTAATTCCTATGCAGTGCAAATCTTACAGTTGCCGTTAAAAAAAAACTCCTTGGAACATATGTGATGATGATCGTTGGAGAAAATTCTATACGGCATATTTACAAGAAAGCTGATGAGATATAGGCATGGCAAATATCGGTGGGTCAGGGCAGGCGGAAGGCATAGACTAGAAAATCTATATTCGATCATTAATTGGAAAGCCGTTGTCTGTATCGGCCTGCATGATTGGAGACAATGGTGATTCGCTGATCCTGAAGCATATTCAGATTTGGAGCTAACAAACGAGTGTATCGATCGAAATACAGAAGCTGTTTCAAGAGGAGAGCAAACTCCCGAGGGAATCTCAATCCATATGACTCACTAACTCGCACCTGTTGAACATAGGGTATCATGCAAAATGGTACTTCTGTAAAAAGAAATAAAGCAAAGAAGTAACTATATTCACTGTAGTGTCTCACTGTTTCATTGAATTGGTCACAAATGGGATTCCTTCATCTTATGATCATTTATATATTCACAGAGATGCTAGCAATATAAACACGTTACACGAATTCATCAAGTTCCTCTGGTTATCCATGCAATTGTGCAGTTTTTTCCCCCCTTTTATTTTGTGGGGTGGGGGCAGAGGAGCTGCAGAATCACTTCTCTTACCCCTGAACTCCCATTGATTTTCCCCCTAAAAAAAGCAGAAAAAATAAAGAAGCTTACTCCCTATCAAAAGATTGTCCCAATATACGAGATCAACCACGTTGCTATGATACATTTTCCTTCATTTTTGGAGGCACTCCTTTAGAAACATACATTGCGTTTCTAATTACAGGTTGATGATGGAAAAATACAGTGCAACCAAAAATGAAGGGTAATACAATATTCAGCCTCCTCTCTTCCAATTTGATAAAATAACAGTGAGATGATAGGTTTCCCTTTTTGAGTATATATTTTTTTCTGAAATTCCCATCCCTCAAAAATAATAGTAGTAGCTCTCAGAGATAACGACAAGCAAAGGCGTGCTGATATATTTATGGGTATCTTAAATAACAATGTAGGTTTTCATTCTGTTCTGTGGCACCTGAACCATCTAGCAACACTACCTATGCCAATTCAGGGATCCAAATGCCAAACAGAGGAAAACAAGGAGCGTTGAACATAAAACAGATGAATGAGCAAATGCCAAACATGCAAACAACTATGATAAAAACAAATGCAGCAGATAAGACTTACCACATCCAGAAATAATGCATTCATCTGCCTCTCATCAACTACTACGTTAGCAGAGATGGAAGTTGCAGTTGTAGCTGTCCCCCTTGCAGTTGCGACAACAATTTCTGTATCTAAATCCTGCACCCACAATGAATGAAACCATCCAGCCAAAAAACAAAGAAATAATCAATGATTCCTTGATTATGGATGTCAGTCTATAGAAAACTTTAGATAAAGGTAGTCTGCCAGGCCCATGATAGGTCCCTGCATCTTTGATCCCACTTAACAGGGATACCAGGAAGAGGTAATTAAGCCAAAGCAGCATGAGAAAATAGCACGTCACTAGAAACGAAAGTGGTGAATGGATTGAAGAGTTAACCAAACATGGAATCCAACCATGTTAGCATAAATTGCAAGGGGGGAAAAGGTAATCATTCTGAAGCAAACATTTTTCCCAGCACATTAAACACACATTTGACAATATTTAAAAGTCAACCATTCAGAAAGCACCTTGACCTCCAAATCCAAACTGTAAAAAGCAAAGTCTTCCATTATGGAAATAAGTTCAGACAGTCAGCAGTAATTATATTCTTTATTATTTTATTTATAATCATATTTGTAGGCTGCTAGCCTAATAAATTAAACAAGTGCTTTCCCTTTTATTCAGAAGAACTTTCAACTACGTGTCACCACCAGATCCTAAATTAGAGCTTACTAGAATCAAAATTGGGCAGAATGAACCAGGCAGAGCAAACCCATATGACACAAATCTAAGTCGCTTTTCTAGAACTCTAGTAAAGAATCACCAACAAGGCACCAATGGTGGAGCACCTGAGATCAAAATATTAGGTAAGTTCCACATAACTGAGTAGGGCAATTGATGGGAGATGCTAGGGTTCCTGCTTCGTCTGTCATGTTTCTGTTGTGCAATTATTGTGGCTTCATGGTGATTCTGAGGACAATTTTGAAGGGATGACTTGTAATTACCTTGGTGAACCCGATCCATGACTGCTGTGCCCATTCTGAGCCTCAATCAGTGGTGCCTGATTGTGGTCTCTCATGGCTCTTTTTTTTTTTTTTCTCTCTCTCTCTTTGCTAGGAGTGATGTGCTTGGTGACTTTTCATTGGGTTGCAGATTTGATCCAAGGCTTGCTGGGATGTGTTTGGCAGAATTTCTTTTATTTTATTTTTTTCTTTTTTGGAAGATTTGACAGGTTCCTCTTTATTAATCACCAATAAAAAAAAAAGAGACAGGTTCCTCATGAGTTTTGGGATTTTTCTTTGATCTGATTTGGGGCTGCTGTGGATCCTCATCGGTTCTTCAGGATTATAGGCTTGGGGTATATCCTAGCTGGCTTGGCTCCTTTCTACATTGTCGATGTATGCCTTAGACCATGGCTAGGAAACGTACTCTCGTATATATTGCTAATTAAGAAAAATTAACTACTTACAAGAAAAATATATATTAGATCCTAAAGCTTTTAGACTAAAACATGGTCTCCTAGTCACCGATCATTGCTTTATAGTGAGATTGGTTGCAGGAATTGAATAATATAGAAATCAAATAACTATTCTTAGGGAATAAAATAAAATAAGTATATATTAGGAAATTAATATTCTCATGTTTAATTAGTCACTTTGAATAAGTGAGACCTAAGTTGGAATTAATTTTCTAGTATTTGATATGTAAGAATAACAAGCAAATAAACAAAATATTAATGTGAAATGATCTTCCACCTTTCTCACAAAAAATATATTCCAGTGCATCGCCACCAGCCTGTTGCAACTGCCAACTGCACCACCCTATCGCCATTCGCCATCACGCCGCTGCCTCCACTACCTTACTGCTGCCGTCAGACCATCATGCCACCACAGCAAACATATGCGTGTTTAAAGGTTCTTGGAACTGTAAACTGTTAAGCCAAAATTCTCTTGTGAATGAGTTCAAAGAATAGGATCCCTGCCATAGTTTAATATATGGCTTTGGAATTATTGGATAAGAATGAGGTTGTCTCTTTAAGAAAGAGGACCAAAAAAACAAAATGATTGGTGTTTCTTTCAATGTCATAAGCTGGATAAATGATTGTCAGAGAGTTGGTCCAAAGGAAATTAACTGTTCATGGTTTGTATATCTGGTTTCTGGGAAATTGGATGAAAATAGAAAGGAAACTTTCAGGATGTGGGTTTTAGACAAGACTCAGGTGTCCATCAGTTTCATAGTGGACCTAAAGATGAGAGATTTGAATTTTTTTGCCTAAGCAGCAGAGGGTGATTGTTAGTTACAGCCTCTAATCTCTGCAAATCTTGGATTTTCTGTTGAGAATTCGCAAAGGGGGGTTAGTGGTAATGTTAGAGGGAAATTAATTGAAAATAATCCTAGATGTTGACAATTGGGGGGTGTATGTTTGACGTTTTATGGGTTGGAGCCAATCAAAGATGTTGTCAAAGGAGTAGGCTGGTCATGTGAAGGGGTATCACAAAGATTTACATGATACAGACAAGTCAAAATCAGGAATATGCCTGTCTGGCGAACAAGAAATAGGAGGTTTGGATTTTACTGACTTGAGCCACAATATCAGTCCCAGGCACGGTTTCCTTTCAAAGTCATGTCAGAGTCTGGGCCTTCTGGTACTAGATTTGTTGAAGTCTTGCTTTTGAATAAATGAAATAAAACGGATTTCTATTGGTACGATCTGATCCATTATCATAAATCAATCCCTCTTTCTTAAGAGCAACTAAGCCCCTGAAGCAATTTGATCAATCATTTGCTTAGATTCCTTTTGCCTATTGCTCAAATCAATTTATTCAATCTAATCCATGCCCAATACAAGCAAATGGGAACTAATGCAGATCCCTAGTGTAAACTTCTTGTAATTAAAAAAAAATTATTTTTCCAGCAAGTACCCAAGCCATTACTCCATTACACAACTTTTATAACTTAAATTTATCCAATGGAATCTCCAATATTTTCCATAACACTTTTCTTTACCTTGGATTAAATGTTTTCCATAAATTGATAAACACAAGGTTCTTCTGCCTTTCCTTGAAAATACATCCCTTAGCAACTAGATAGCTTCCATAAAAAACTATCTAGCATAAATTCAAATTGATTTTTCAATCTTTCCTCTTGCCTTAACCTCCTTTCAATAACCCCCTCCAGTCATATGGCTCATCAGCTCTCAGTACTTCTATAGTGTGGGGAAAAAAACCTCCATCTATCTCCTTTGCTCTTGTACATGTGAACCAATGTGTTCTTTCTCCATTCTATAGTATCAAAATGAAATATCAACCAATATATAATGGTATCGAATCTCCTGCACTAATCTTTCCCGATGCTGCAATAAAATCATGATATTTGGGTGATATATTGGCCTATATTTCTTTATTAGATTGAAATTTGTAAAAAAAAATTTTACTTTGATGTCTAATACTGGTATGTACTTTCGATATGTCAAATACTAATATTTTCAACCATACTCCATAAACATCTTCATATCACTTCGGATTTTGTTAAGCAATCTAGTTAGCCGTGAACTCCCATGACCCTATTAATTTTAAGCCTTGATGGGGCATCATTTTCCATGCTCACGTAACTTCCATTCTTCCGATAAACGATAACACAAACAAATTTATCTTGGTGTCATTGAGCTCAACCAACATGTGGTTTTCCCTACCTCCATTTAAAAGGTTGTAGAATTAGCTCCATCTCACTTTGATATCCTTCTTTTGCAACAAGTACTCCCTCACCATCCTCGCTAAACTTCACTTGGTTCAAGTGTTGTGTTCTCCTATCTTTCACCTTGAATGGTCCAAAAACATAATTTTCTCCCTAGGGTGTTAAATATATTAAACAAGTCCTCATAAGTTTTAGATTCTGCCTCACTAACCACCTTCTTAGGTGATAAACACTGATTTTTGTATTTTTATCCCTGCTATTAATTGTTATTTTCTAACAACTTTTATTTAAATTATATGAGACAAAGGGAGGAAGATATGAGGGAGAAAGGGAGAAAGAAGGAGAGGCAGAGCAGCACGAGGAGGAAGAAAGGGGAGAGAGGGAGAAAAAGAGAGAGGAGAAGAGAAAGGAGAGAAAGGAGGAGGCGCAAAGTAGAGAGGGAGCACGGGGTAGAAAAAGAAAAAGAAAGAGAGAGTGCAGCATGTGAAGTAGAGGGGGAAAGTTTGATAGATATTTAGGATGTTAAGTTTTGGCTCCAAAAATTTAACGTTTTGACGTAATAGATTTTGCTCAAATCTATCATTCGGTACCTACAAATCTCAATTTAATATGAAATTTATTTCCTAATCAGTTTAGCTCTACCGGTTTTATATTGTACACCTTTTATTCTCACTGGTTAGTTTAATTTGATGTTGACATCGGAGCATTGTAATTTTACGTTGTAATGTACTGCGAAAATCAACACATTACAAATATTTCTATTACTTAATTTATCGCAATTTATTTTCTAAATCTTGGATGGTTGAGCTACTGCTACTCTTATAATTTTATCATCTTTTTATTTTCTCAATTTTGGATAGTTGAACCACAACCGCTCTTATAATTTTGTAATTCTGTCATTTAATTCTCACACTTTATTTATTGTCATTTTATTTTTTGAGACTTGAATGGTTGAGCCACCGCCACTTTTTTAATTTTATATTCCTATAATTTTCTACACTTTAATTTCTGTCACTGTCAGACGGCATTTTAATTTTCAACAATTTAAAATTTTGTTATTTAATTTCTTTATCTTTTAATTAACTCTATGGTCGTACCACATCTATTACGACTACTCCCATCATCACTAAACTAATGTTTTAATTTTCTTTTTATATTTTTGAAATTTAAAATAGTTATAAAATTAGTTTGGAGTAAAAAATCAACTCCTTGTGGATGCAATACTCAATTTACCAGAAAAACTATACCGAATTCTCATGCACTTACAATATAAAAAAAAAACCATACCTATTGAGGTTCAACCATTAGGATAGTTATACTTGTCCAAAGTCTAATTGTTTATGCACTTATACAATGTCTTATAATTTCTTACTGTATAGTTTCTCCCAAATTTCTTTGCAACAGCACCAAGCATCTTTTTGGCATGGCCACTCCTTTTTGATTCCCTTAAAGCTCTTTGCACTTTGGATGCAATCAGCCATAGCATTCCATGTCTTCTTATAACTCCATTTGGGATCCCAAGTGCTTTAATATGTTCTCTCTAAAGAAACATTGCTTGTCACCCTTTAAGTTTCACAATTTACCAATTGTACTATGTCCACTTCTTCCATTCTTGAGATGCACATCCACAACCAACATTATTGAAAAATCAAACATTCCCAGCAATTATCATATTGGCCTTACAATCTCTTTTGCTCATGATAAAATGGAGAATTCTAGTTTAGGAAGAGCAACACTTCCAGGTAATCAATTGTTCCTCCCCCTTTTTGACAAATGTGTCAGCTACCACAAGATCATAAAACATGACAAAATCCGAAATCTCCTTTTTTCTTCATTTCTTTCCATATAATCATAGCGTCCTTGCACACTATTATACACATTCATATTTTCACCATCATGGCCATCTAGATCCCCACCTATAAAAATCAACTCAATTTATGGAATATCTCCAATCATCTCACCGAGTTCCTCCCAACATTTTGATTTCAATTAGTTAACATACCCACTCTACTTGAAGTGCATATGTATAAAGATGTTTAATGTTGATTTTTCTTCTCAAATCACCATCATTGTAGTCATAATTCTATCACCGCTTCTCTTCATATATGCAAAAACTTCTTTCAACTTTGTCTATAATTATGCCAATGTTATTTCTATTAAAGAAATTAGGAGATTAATTCAGGATATGATTACTGAAAATAAGGGAAAGATTGAGACGTTATTATCATACCCTTCTTTATTGTACTCATCTCTTTCCTTATTATACTAATTTTGTTATTGAAGCAAGGAGTGAGAGTTCTCTTCCTACATTCACAAAAACCGTATCATTAACATGGTATCAAAGAGTTAAGAGTTCCTCTTCCATTCTCCTCTTCTGTCCTCCCAATTTTTTGTAGCATTAAAAAAAGATATAGAGAGAGATAGAGAGAATGAGAATGAAGAGAAGCTAGAGAGAGGAGATGAGTTACCACACCCGATTTTATATCAGCATACTCAAAGCTGGTACCCTCATTGGTCATCGTTAGGGTTGTCATCCATTAATGTCAAGCTCACTCGCGTGTGGGATTTTGTTGGTATTCTTAAGATTCCATTGATGCTTACATTGCCCAAGCCATTGAAGTCAAGAAAAGATTTGACGTTTTCCTCTTCATATTCATATTTGTGCCCTAGCTAACTATGTTCTTCATCTTAATGTTCGTTGTAGAAGAAACAAATTGATCTGTTCTTTGTGTTTGTGCCCTAGCCCACAGTTGTCCTTCTAGTGTGCCACAAAGAAATGTTGTGTCATGGTCTTCTATTGTCTTCTAGCCCACATAGTATGACGTTGTGTATTCTAGTGCCTTCCAATTTCTTCTAGTAATCCTAGCCCACTATTGTTTTGTTGGGCCCGGTGATTATTCTTTCCCACCCACATTTAAAAACAAAACTGTATTAGACCATTTAGGCATGTCTAATATTGGTGCTAGGATTATCTATGTTTGAGTTGATCATGTCATCCAAATTCAAAACGCTTAATATTAACCCTAAAAAAGTTAAATGAAAAATAAAAAATTATACCTACTAACTAAGATTTGTTGAAATGTTTTTCCTTGGTAAATGCCTATTCCATCCGATTTCAAGAAGACCCTAACTACTACCAAAGTTCCATTATGAAGATGATTCTACTAGCTGTCTCAATGATCAATGAGATCAAGAAGAAAATTCAATTCTTGGGTTGATGATAGCAAGTGTAGGGCTTTATATTAAGCATCATCAGTTTTTTAAGAAACTACTTGAGCTATTTGGAAACACACCAAACATATGTACGCTAGCATTACCAATGTAGCCCGTATTTCTAAGGTATGCAAACAATATTTTAGCCTAGAAAATGGGACTCTAAATGTGGTTGAATACTATAACCAATTCTTTGGCATTTGTAAGGAACGGAACTTGCACCAACTACTTTCTATAGATTTCAAAGCTATGGTAAAACAAAGAGAAGATATTAATGTTATTTCAGGAGATGAATCAATAAGAATTTGCCTATTTTCTTCAAGCTAACTGGTCTATATTCTGTATAGAGCTTATATGGTCCTTGATATTTCATCTGACTTTGAAGCAGTTTGTGCACAGATACTAGGCAGCAGCAATTTCATTAGTTGCCACGGCATTCTTTCGTATTCAACGATCCACTCTTTCAGATAAATCCCATAGCAAAGCTGTGACCCTAGAGGCAATAGTCGATCAGGCAGTCATGAGCCTCAAAAATGTAATCACTATGGTCATATTCGTTACTCTGCTGATTACTATTAGGATTTACATGGCAACCCAAGTAGTTCTGCACACCTAAGTCTCTTTAAAGAAAACAACACTCTTCTGAGGTTGTGCCTTCCAGATCTTTATTTTATTCTTTGTACCATGAGATGAGCTTGCTCAGTTCTTAAGTAATAAAAGAACTACTTCCATGGCCACTCTTGCATAGACAGGTACTACATCCTGTTGTCTTTTATCAAGGCCAATAAACATATGACTGGTTCATCAACTTTCCTTCTTAATTATCACCCTATTGATTCTTCTAGATGTTTTACCCTTGCTAATGATTCTCAAACTAAAGTTGTTGGCTTAGAAAACATCCATCTGAGCCCTAATCTTGATTTATCTAATGTTCTTCATGTCCCGGATTTCCATTTAGTTTATTATCAATTAGTCAAATCATAAAAAGCTTTACATTGCTCTATTAGTTTTTATCTTTCCTGTTGTGTTTTTCATGATCTTAAGATGAAGAAGATGATTAGTAGAAGGCATGAAGCGGGTGGTTTATATTACCTTAACCTCTCACCTATCTCCACTCCTGGAGCTCTCCAGTCTACACCATCTCCTATGCAGTGGCATTGCCATGTTGGTCACCCGTACATACCTAATTTAAAGAATCAAATTAGAGGTCGTAATTCTATACTGCCTCTTTTATGTGAAGCTTGTCAATTTAGCAAATATCACTGCATGTCATTTACTTATAAAAAGATAGGCTTGTTTATACAATCTATGGCTCACTTAGGGTTAGAAAGATAGGCTTGTTTATACAAAGCCAACCGGGAACCTTATTTCAAAACTCGCTCGACACACAAAAGACGAAAGACGAGAATCGGCGCAAGGATCAAAACACTTCCTAGCCATAGAAGAGTCAAAGAAATGCTTCCTAGCCTACCGAAAACTCGGTTGAAGCTAGTTAGGTAGGTCCTCCGGTCAGTCAAGTGTTGACACCGGATTAGGAAATTCTTTCCTTCCTTCTCAATATCCGGATGAACATGCATTCTTTTCGATAAAGTATGGTAGAGTATGGTAGACTTATAACCAATCCAATCGGAAACCTTAATTCGATAGATCAAACTAGCTAGGATCGAGGATTCACGCCTTCCCTTCCAGGGAAAGGTCCGCTTCAAATGAAAAGACTCCATCGCAGCAGACCGCCCCCTCAAAGGCAGCTACATATAGTTGAATGAGGATGAATATCGTTCCCTCATGAAAGGTAAGTTAAAAAAGTAGAAGTTTACGTGGAAAGAACACCAAGCAATGGACACGGTCCTCGGGTTGAATAGGCTGCTTGCAACCATTAAAGTGAGTCACCTCCAAACCATATTGAAAAAGACTAAGTCAACTAAAGTCCATTCTTTAGCGCACACCTCCGCATGTTTATCGCCTCGGTGATAGCTTCATTAACTCGGAATGATAACACGAGCCCTAGAACATGTACTTGATTATTGAATGAGACTTGTTTTCTTGGTATTCGTTCGGTAGACATTTCCATGGATCCTAACTTGATGTTCCTAGAGATAAAGAATAGTTGTTTGAAAATTCAAATCGGTACCTTTAACTAGTTGGAAAACTAAATTATCTTACCATCATCGGACATGATATTTCATATATAGTTTGTGTGGTGAGTTTGTTCTTGGAAACTCTCGAGTTTTCCATTGGGAAGCTGTCACACATATTATTAAATATCTAAAGAAGGCTTTAGAACTTAGAAGATTACATAGATCAAATGGACAACTTCAGGTAGAAGGATTTAAATATATAGAATAGGAAGGATCTCCTTCTTATAAATGATCCACTATAGGATACTGTATGTTTCTTAGTGGTAACTTTGTTTCATGAAAAAGTAAAAAAAAAAGGCGGTAAGTAGAAAAGAAAGATATAGAATAATAGCCTACACTACTAGTGAGTTGACATCGTTGCAATATTTCCTTCAGAAAATCGGTTTTTATCCTCCTACCCCTATTTCATTGTTTTGTGATAATCAAATTACACTACATATTGCATCCAATCCAATATTCCATGAGAGAACCAAGTTCATAGAAATTGATTGTCATTTCATCCTGAAAAAAATTGTAAATTATGATATATGCATTGCATTCATAAAATCTAAATACTAAGTTTTTAACTTGCTAATATGTTTATAAAGTCATTTACTCGTAATCAACTTAAGTTCATTTCTTCCAACCTAGGTTTAAACAATATTTATACATCCATTTCAGGAGGATTGTTAAGGAAATTAGGAGATTAGTCAAGGATGTGACTATTAAAAATAAAGGCATGATTGATATGTTATTATCCCATCCCTTATTATATTTATCTCTTTCCTTACTGTATTGATTTTATCATACTACAAAATGAATAGAGTACCATAATTTGTAATAGGCACTTTCTATATCATTGGCTTCTCTCCTACCAATTCATTTTAGAGGCATGCAATATTTATCCTTCTAATCATAGAATCTACCATCTCTATAAGCTTACCTATACTAGTATTTTTAAATTCTCATTTGAATCTTGTTACTCGGACTGACTTCTTTTAATCATATCCATCTGTATTGTGTAGCCCCTTGCTAGTTTTACATAGTTGTATGTAAAGGCTATTTATGCAATTTTTCACACTGCTGTATTGATATAAATATGGGTGTAGGTTGTGAAATTGAATAACCTACTATCTTTTCACATATTTAACATCTGTATTTCTCCCCCTCTGCTTCTACTCTAATTATCTCTATCTACAGGAATTTCCACAACCCTATAATATCGGATTATGAATTGGTCATCCTTTTATACGTGAGAAATTTATTCTATTAGACAACAAGGTGGCTCACACACTGTGGAGTCATCAGAAGTTCAGATGTACAAAACCTAACTCTTATATTGAAGAGAAATTGTTTCCACCATACGAATTTATGACCTTTGGATAATTACTTGTCTATTATGGCCCATCCTCAAATCACCTCTAATTTTGAAAGAAAAAAATGCCATCAATTGCAAAACACATCAAGCATGGAACATGTAAAAACAATCACAAGCTATAATAGAAGCACCCCATGCTAAACCCATAAGAAATGAAAGACAATGAAGGAAACCAATGATGATGATGATGATGATACTAATAGCAAACAAACAACACCTACAACAATGAAAAAATAGTCAAGCCTTCTTTGTATGCTTATCATAATCAAAAGTCCACTGACCATTTTTTTTTTTTTGGATCACCTATCAACCTCAATGGATTTTTACTTCTTACCAATTGAGAATATACATATCAAGCAGCACAAGAATCAGAGGAGCTCTACCCATGTTAATTCATAAACCTATATGAAGTCATGATCTCACACCCACATGGCGGTAACTTCACGCACTGGGCGCACTTTATTTATATGCAGTCATGATGAGCCATAAAAGCAGAATCAGAGTAGAATATGATAATCCTAAAGCAAGAATGGTGAGTCATAATCTCCAAAATACTTTTAAGAAATCAAATGATGACTGTCATATTGCTTACCTGTATTGATGAAAATATCTTCTCTAGATCTCTTGCCAAGGCATTTGCCTTGATATTCTGGCTAGTAGCGCCCATTTCAATTAAAGCAGATGCCATTGATTCATATTCTTGCGTTGCAAGTGATGACAAAAACAACTCCATAGCAGCCCATGTTTTCGGTGATATGCGTCCAACAATTCCTTCAAGTCAAATTTACGTTTTGTTAATGCTAAATTTTATCTAGCTGGATGAAACAAAAAAGAGAACAGTTAACATGCTAAATTTTATCTAGCAAGGACAAGACTCAAGAAGCATATCTATCATATCTGTCTTTAAGGCTAACAGGTTCCTGGTACAAATAGAACTGAAATAAGTGAATATGCACCCACCCAGGAAAAATAGACTGCACGGCAAACAAACTACATAGTACCTCCGATTGTTAAAGAGGGAGAAGAATACAATAAACACAACTTATTGATCAGCAGCAAGATGCTTAGGCTGTGGGACTTTGGTCACTTTATGGAACAATATTTAATATGAGAATTGTCAACTTAGCTGGCTCTTTCCCATAACATTCTATCTAGCTCCACAGAGAAGTTTCAGTAACTGATTATGCTGTTTTTAGGAATATTTAAATGGTGTTCTGTGTGCAAAATAAAAGGACAGAATGAAGATGAGTTGCCAGAATGCAGTTGCTCTTGAGTATTCCTTACTAGATGCTTTTTTTTTTTTTTTAGGTTTTACTCTTTGCAAATCAGGTTACAAAAATGCAGAAGAATGAGGATTCTATGCTTGCTGGAGTTCCCACGGGTAAGATTCCTCCTCTGACGCTTGACAAAGATGCTATTTGCTGGTGCTCTGGAAAGAGATAAATGATAAAGCTTTTCAGAATATAAAGGGATCAGATTTAGAGGCATCTTCTAGATACTTTCATTTTCCAATGGATTTCCATCTTTCATTAATATAAATTTTATGACATTATGAGCAATAGGCTCTCGTTATTCGTTATTCAAAATTCTTGTTTAGGTAGTTGATACCATTCATATATAGAGCTTTCATCTAGCCAATGTTTCAAGGTGCTAAGGTCCACAACACCGAAAACAACAAATGTTTCCACAACTTTACCACCCAATCAATTTTGTTCCACTTAATCCTCTTTTCATGGTCACATATCTTTCTTCTATGGCTAATCAATGGGAAATCTTTCTCATATTACATGAATCCAATTATCATTTCATGGGGGAAAAGCCATCTTGTTCTCAACAATGCCTTTGTTATTTGATCCAATACCATTCTATTATAAAGGAACAGATTTTATCAATAATGATAACTCTCAAACAGAGTTCTAGAACAAAACTATCCATTCAATAATGAATGATTGGTTTTAAGCAATCTATGACAATTAATCAACAATTTAAAGTGTGTTTCTTGCATATTCTTGATAAAGTAGCATATATATATATATATATATAGATGCTGCAGAATACGTTCAGAAATAATAAGCCCCCTTGACATCACTTCATCTACAAAGACTTCTCAATGTGAAAACACATATAAAAAGGATTGATGTTTGAATAGGAAAACGAGTGGATCTAAAAAATCCCAAATGAAGTGGCTTATTAAAAAAAAAGCCTTGCTTTGGTAGATCTATCTTGTCTTTGGTTCTGTATGTGACAGGTATTATGTCTGATCGCCTAAAAAAGTCGGCCAAATACAACTTCGAACCAAAAGGCAAAGTGCAACAGCCCAAAATGCCCACACGGCCCATTTCAGCAAATATGGCCGAGGCTAGTTTAACGGCCCAGATAGTTCCCTAACTAACGACATCGGGCGTTAGTTAAAACTGCTGTTGTGATGAAGATTAACCGTTCGTCTATTTTCGTGACGGTTAACCATCGCCCACCTTCTATAAATACCTGTCCTGACGAACTAAATGGGACAACTAAATACTTCTCAAACAAAAGAATACAAACACTAAAAAGATGCCAAGAACGCACACTCTCTCTTAATCTAAGGCACTACTTTAAGAGCACAATGCCTCGGATATTATATACTTTTTGCATCCTCTATGTTTCTTCTTATTTAAGAAAGATACTAACTTGAACGTCGGATGATATACCGAGAAGTGAGTCTCGTCAATCATTTGACCGTTATTTTGTGATTGCACAGGATTTGATTAAAGATGTATGGAAAGCGAAGACGCCTTAACACCTGACGGACAATTGTTGTGGGAATATGTGACTAAAAGTCCGAAAACCACAATCTCTATAAAAACATGGTAAACACTAGAGTACAAGTTAGTACACCAATCAGAGAGGCCACTTCATATGGTAACTGTCCTCCCATTGTCAATCGAATGGATGACTATCCTGACCCTTGTGTATATACAGAGGCCACTTCATATGGTAACTGTCCTCCCATTGTCAATCAAATGGATGACTATCCTGACCATTGTATACATACACTTGTGATGAAAATGGACATCTCTAAAGCCGTCTAGACAATTTGCAGTCGGTTAGACGAGCGGCCAAAAGGGGTCCCATCTTCGGCCTCTCAAACCGCTACGTCCAAGAGGAGGAATAGGGAAAGAAAACACCGTTTTGAGAAGATTAACCACCAGAACGACCTAAGGACTAAAACAACCTCAAGCAATAAAGTCCTGTCACGAGTTGAAGGTCGTTCAAGTTTCCGACTCCGAGAAGATAGTCCTGAAAGACAAAACCCTCGGTATTCTCGTGACGAGAGGGAACCTACACTCCTTAGAGGACACTCTCATAGTGAACATCTTCCAAGGGCTGTGAGCCGCCTAGTTTCCCAATTTGTGCAAAATCCCTCCGATTTAAGGAATTTCCTCAATAAGAAGAGGATGACAGCTCCTTCCCAAATGGAGAAAAAAGTTGAAAGAATTTGACATGTCTTTGGAGAAAACGCCGGAGGAAGAGCCGTTGACTTGTGGAGATCTTCATTTACAATGGAGATCCATACACACTCACCTCCGTATAAATTCAAGATACCGGCTCTGGAGCGATATGATGGAAGTTATGATCCTATGGATCATTTGGACCACTTCTATACTATCCTTAGTTTTCAAGGTTTGGATGAGGCAGCGATGTGCTTCTGCTTTCCCCTGACCTTAAAGGAGATGCCCAAGTATGGTTCTGTCGACTTTAGACGAATTCTATTAGGACTTTTCAAGATTTGGCATATGGCTTTCTGTCCCAATTTGCCTCCGGTAGGAGGGAAGAGAAACAGCCATGGCATCTAGCCCAAGTTAAGCAAGGGCCAAATGAAAGTATAAGGAAGTTTCTAGCCAAATTCACGGCCAAAGCTAGAAAAATTCTGAAGCTCACCGAAGAGGTAAAGCTTAGCGCTTTTGTATCCATGTTAGAACCCGGTGAGTTTTTTAGGCACTTGCCCCACAAAAAACCACATTCCTTTCGAGAGGTCGAGGCCATTGCTCGACCCTATATAGAAGCCAAGGAAGCCAACGAAGCAAAACAGCCAAGGGACCAGCCCCATCAAAAGACAGTGGAGGGGAAGAGGAAAAATGGGGACAATATGGGTCCCTGAGGATCAAGAAAGCAGTAGAAATCCGAATCAGCACTAAGAAGAGGGCTCAAGCAGCAAGATCTGACTCTCCTAAATAACTCCTGCACCAATATCTTGATACAAATTTGTGATGAAAAATTCTTTAAATGGCCGAAAGCATTAAAGAATCCCGATGATGGTGACCAGTCAAAGTATTGTCACTACTATCGGTGCAGGAGATATAGAACCGAAGACTACAGGATGCTACAGAAAGAAATTAAAGAGCTAATTCGAAAGGGACATCTCAATCCATTCCTGCAATACTCGGATAGACTTCCGGAGGAGCGGACGGAGATGATACTGAGCAGCTAAAGAACCGAGTGGCAGCTAGTGTCGTAAGCATGATTACCACGTGTCCCGCTTGGGATGACATTTCGGAAAGCTCAAGAATGGCCATTGGCCACAAAAAACTAAGGATAGAAAATAGGGATGATGTTATTAATTTTAGTGACAAAGATTTGACTCATGTAACATCTCCACATTCCGATCCCTTGGTTGTAAATGTGCTCGTTTCCAAAGGTAGTATAGATTACCAATTAAAACGAGTATTTGTTAATAATGGAAGCTCTAAAAATTTACTTTATTTGGATGCGTTCTTCAAATTAGGATTAAAAAGAAGTCAATTAAGGATCTCAGGACCCTTGTACGGACTAGATAATGAACATGTACCCGTGCAATGGGTGATCTAATTAGAAGTCACGCTAGGTACATATCCGAGGACGGCCACCAAGATACTTTCCTTCTTGGTTGTAAACCTTCCATCAGTCTACAATGCCATCCCCGGACGACCCTGCTTGACAGCATTCGGAGTAGTGACTTCTATCTCGCATCTGAACATAAAGTTTCTGACTCCATTTGGCATCGAAAAGGTCTTAGATGATCAGATGACTAAGCAGACATGTTACCTATCTGAAGTCACTCAGACGCCAACAAGTCAACCGATCCAAGACCTTGAGTTTCATGACAAGACCACGTTTTACAAGCCTAGTCTATAGAATCAACAGATCAAATTCCACTAAATTTCAATGATTCTGAAAAGTACATACAGATTGGGAGTTCTTTGTCCGAACCGTTCCGAAGTCAACTTATCGATTTCCTTACACAAAATTCTGACGTCTTTGCTTAGATACCTAGCAACAAGCCAAGGATACTGACCAAAGTAATGGTCCATAAGTTAAGCTTAGATCCCGATCATAAACCTATCTGGTAAAAACAAAGGAATTGCTCCAATGAAAAGTTGATTGCTACTCGGGAAGAGGTAAAGAAACTCCTAAATGCTACATTCATCAAAAACGTTCAGTACCTGGACTGGTTGTCAAATGTGGTTATGGAAAAGAAAAGTAATGGGAAGTGGAGAATATGCGTTGATTTTACCGACGTTAACAAAGTCTGTTCAAAGGACAACTTCCCGTTACCAAGAATTGATTTGCTTATAGACTCGACATCTGGACACGGGTTACTTAATTTCATGGATGTATACTCGGGTTATAACCAAATCCGGATGAGTCCAGAAGGCGAAGAGCACACGGCTTTTATGACCGACCAAGGGACATACTGTTAAAGTTACACCCCTCGGTCTAAAAAATACTGGTGTAATTCATCAACGCCTTGTCAACAAAATGTTCGAGGCATAGATAGGACAAAATATGAAAGTATACGTGGACGACATGCTCATAAAAAGCAAGATGCTAAGCAACCATATTTGTGATCTGGACGAGGCGTCAAACGTCCTGAGGACGCACCAAATGAAGCTTAATCCAACTAAATGTACTTTCGGAGTAACCTCGGGAAAAGTTTTAGGCTTTATTGTTTCATACCGAGAAATAGAAGCAAATCCAAAGAAGATCAAGGCTATCTTGAACATGAATCCACATCGGACAGTGAAAGAAGTCCAAAAACTAACTGGAAGGTTAGCGGCATTCTCTTGATTCTTGGCTAAATCAGCCAAGAAATACTTACCCTCCTTCAAGGCCCCGAGCGGGACAAAGGACGCCGGCTTCCGGTGGATTACAGAATATAAAGCTACTTTCTGAGAACTCAAGAAGTATCTCTCATACCCACCACTGTTAACTTCTCCACAATAGGGCGAGAAATTGTATTTATATTTGACTGTGTCCGAAATTGTTTTAAGTTTGGTCCTGATTCGACAAATGTCTAATGGACAGCGACCTGTTTATTACGCCAGTAAAATCTTGATCGACACAAAAACTTGTTATTCCCGTGCCAAGAAGATCATTCTAGCACTTGTGTATTCCACCAGGAAACTCCGACAATATTTCCAGGCGCATAAAATTATTATCCTGATAGACAAACCGTTCAAAGGAATTCTACAAAAGTCGGATGTGTTAGGACGATTGGTTAAGTAGGCCATTGAAATGGGAGAATTCGACATAGAATTCCGACCGAGGCCGTCCTTAAAAGGTCAGGCCCTCGCGGATTTTATTGTTGAAACGACGACACCAATTTTAGAAACCCTTAATCCTATTGGGACCAACGGTCCCCAAAGTACTCCAACATGGACTTTGCACGTGGATGGTTCTTTAATACAAGTTGGTTGTGAAGTCGGAGTGGTGCTAAAAATTCCCGATGGGTCAGAGATAAAGTACTCAATAACGCTCGGATTCCCGATGACAAACAATGTAGCCGAGTACAAAACACTGCTTACCGGATTAAAATTGGTCAAAGAGTGCTCGGCTACGAATCTTATAGTATACAGTGACTCAGAACTGGTTATTAATCAGGTTCGAAAAAATTTTGATACTATCAATCCACTGCTTTCCCAATAACTTTCTAAAGTTCAAAATCTGATTTCCACATTTTATAATGTGGAGATGATTCACATTCCAAGAGAAGAAAATGGGAAAGCAGGCCGATTAGCAAGGGCTGTGACAACAGGAGACCCAGAACAATACGCACGAGAATTATGTAAAATCCTTGAAGTTCTCAGCATCAATGACCTATAACAAGAAGTCATATAGATAACCAGTGCTGATAACTAGATGACCCCCTATGTGAAATATCTGTCCGACGACACATTACCAGAAAACTCGGATGAAGCCAAACGTCTGAGAAAGACAACTGGATGATATACCATTATGGATGGAAAGTTGTACCGACAAGGGTACTCGATCCGATAGGTATAGTGTCTTACACAAGAAGAGGCCGAATCTGCCCTCGAAGAAGTACACATCGGTATTTGTGGATCCCACATTGAAGGTAAGAACCTTACTTTCAAACTCATAAGGCAAGGATATTATTGGCCCATCATGAAATACGACGCCATAGATTTCGTCCAAAAATGTGAAAACTGCCAAATGCATGAAAATCTTATCCATCAACCACATACAAAACTCCGAGCTCTGCAGTCGCCATGGTCGTTCGTACAATGAGGACTTAATATTCTCGGACCACTTCCAGCTGCATCGAGACAAAGAAAATTCATAATTGTCAGGATAGACTACTTCACAAAATGGATCGAAGTCGTCCCACTCGCCAGAATAACCCAACAAAATACAACCGAGTTCATCTGACAGAACATTGTATGTAGATTTAGTATACCTGAAGTTATTGTGACTGATAACAGAACCCAATTTACCAGCAAACGTTTCACAAAATACTGTGCCAATTTGAATATAAAGTTGGTTCACACTTCCGTTGCTTATCCGCAATGTAACAGGCAAGTGGAAGTTACTAACCGCACAATACTACATGGTCTAAAGACAAAACTTGAAAATGCTAGGGGGTCCTAGATGGATGAGCTCCCATCCGTTGTTTGGTCATATAGAACGACGCCCAGAAAACCGACCCGTGAGACGCCTTTTAATTTGTCTACAGGACCAAGGTCGTTATTCTAATAGAGATTGGACTCCCTAGTCTTCGGGTCGAATCTTTTGATTCATGTTACAACTTACAAAGATTTCGAAAAAATCTTGATCTACTTGAAGAAGTCCGAGACGAGGCACGGTTACGGGTGGCAGCATATCAACAAAGATTGCTAGGTATTACAACAAAAAGGTGAATGCACGACAATTTGATGTGAAAGACCTAGTGTTACGGAGCATTGAAGTCACTGGCAAAAATACCGATCGGAACAAACTCTCACCTAACTGGAAAGAACCATTCCTAGTCTCGGCCATTCTTAAGAATGGGACGTTCAAATTACAAACTCAGAATGGCAAATTAATTCCTCGGACTTGGAATGCTTTTCACCTTAAAAAATATTTTCAATGATTAAATTTACAGCAAGGTAAAGTCTGCATCATGTGGAATGTTTGTATCTTTGTAAAATTTATTAATAAAATTTTAGTTTCTTTTATCCATTCTTGTGCTTGCTTTTCATCACATTGCATAACCTAGGCTACCCCTAAGTCAGGTGAAGTCCATTCACTTGAACCGAGAACCAAACTTGTCGATCCGTAAAACTCAGTCATGTAATTGAGCGACCCAGACGAAGTCAATAATTAAAGCTTGGTCGTGTTATCAAGTAGCTCAAATGAGGCTGAGGATTAAAAACTTGGGGGGTTTCCTTAAACGCATGCATGTAAAGACCTTGAAGGTAGCATCATTAGCCGAACATAGATCTAGAAAAACTTAAGTTAAACACACGGCTATTCTAACATCCTTTGGACCATCTAAGGACAAGAGCCATGAGTAAAAATTAACTTAAGTAGCATTTAAAGTCAGACATATAAAGTATCTGACCAGCAAAACACATTAAGAAAAGAGAGAGAATCAATTTAAGAAGTCAATTTCATTCATTGAAAAATGATTACATATATATATAATATAAGTGATCTTTATGAAGAAAGATAAGGCCCAAGAGTTCCTGGCATAGGCTCCCAAGAGTCCACATCGTCCTTGGGAAGGTAGAACACATCGGAACTATGGCTAGCACTGGCATTCTTTGGATGAAATGTAGAAATAGGAATATCAGGGGCCAACATCTGTACAATATGTCTGCATAGATTGATGCCTTCCCAATAGCTATGCTCCAACATCTTTGTGATGTCCTCAAGACGAATGGAAGCACAAAGCTCACTCTTAATCTTGAAATTCTGATCTCTAAGGAGGGCGTATTTCTGCTTCATTTTAGCCATACCATGCTCAAGTTGAGAAATACGCTCATCAACAACCAGAAGCTTCTCTTTCTCCACATAATTGTGAGCAAAGTGATTGATAGTGCCAGCGAGACGATTGACCATCTCCTAAAACTGCAAGGAAAATAATGCAAGTTAACAAATATAAAGAGGATGATCTGAAAGTTAAAGAAGATTTTAGACAGTATCTCAGAGACGGAAATGTTTCCAAGAGTTGCATCACCAGTATAAATCTCCAAGACAACTTGGGCCTCAGATCCTGGAAACTTTGAGCCAGCTACCTCTGCCTCTTCTTCAACTCCTTCGAGCATAACGTTCGCCTCGGACACAGGCACCTAAAGGTCAAAACCAGATGGCCCAATACCAGGTGCGAGGGTCACCTTAGATTCGACCTCGGTCATGAGATTCCCTAAAAGTGGCACATCTGCCACAGCGGTATGAACCTCAGTCTCAACTTCAAACTGGGTCTCGGGCAATGGGGGCTCGGGAGAATGCTCCTTTGAAGTATCATCATGAAGTTCCGAAGTGACTATCTCAGTCATGTTGGTCACTGGGAACTCAAGTAGTGGCACCCCCACAGCCTCACTAGACTGAATCTCGCTGATCCAAAATGTACCCTCGGCAAAGGTAGTCGTAATATCAGACAGGGATTCCTCAGGCAGCGATGGAAAAACGGTCGAAACCCCATATGAAGCAAGAAGTGGGACCGGGATTGGTACAACCTCGGTCACCTCCTTAGCAACAGACCCTATGGGCTCTCTCCCTCCAACTGGCCTGACGGCCTCGAGAACTTGGGCCAAGGAAGGCGTAGAAGTTTGGTCCAATGTGACCGTTGGACACTTCCTCTTTATTATCTGATCAATAGTGGCTTCATCCTTAGAACTAGATTCAACCGAGACCTCTTCATTTCAAAGCACAATGGCCGACGGTTCCTTTTGAATGCCCTTTGAGGCCTTCTTGTCCTCGGGCTTTTTGAACGAGGACTCCTTTATTCTAAACTCCTTAGTTTTTCTCTTATATCTTCTCTTATGAAAAGACTTTCCCATAAGGGCTTCGGATCCTTCAACCACAGGCACCCACTTAGCCTGTACGAGAGACTCGGGGAAAAGCCAGCGGTTCTTTTTATTTTCATTAAAAGTGGCAGCCTTTTCACGAATAAGGTTTGTCAACTTTTGGACTGAGGCTTTCTCGTGGTCATAGACATCAGTTTGCATGGCAGCAAAAACCCAACCACACTCTATACAAAGTTCCCATGTGGAAGGAACCGCTAAATAAAAAAGCCAGTCCTTCCACCTTTTTGTGGAGTCTGGGTTTCCTCCATTGAAGCCGTACTCTAGTTTGGGTGATACGACGATCCAATCTTGTTCGTGCTGAAAACGGAACAAGACTTTCACGGCCGTGGCATTAAAAACCAGGTCATTAATTCGAGTAAAAACGCATAAAGAAATAAGATACTTCACACAGTTTGGCTGGAGTGGGGCGATCAGTACAGGAAGCTCCACCATTATTTTATAAAATTCTGGAGCCAAAGAAAATCGGAGACCACCTTTCAGATGAGTCTCGTATACAGTAATATACCCTTGCGGATGAGAAGAAGCTCGCTTGCTCACCCCAGGCAAGAGATACACCAAAGAATTCAGAATCTTATACCGAGCTCGAAGGTACTCGACATTGGCAGAGATAAGGATTGACTGAATATCCTCAACTCCAGCCGCCATGGAAAATCTCCGACAAAGAAACGCAAGAGAAGTTTTCAAGTGAGAAAATGGAAGCAGAGGAATCGAAAGTGTCTCTTAGACATTTGAACGCCAATTTATCGGCAGAGGAGAAAGCTTCAAACGGCACCGTTTGAATTCAAAATTCAAAAGACGCGCCTCATCATGACACTGATACGTGTCGACCGCTCATTCGCTCTGCCAAACGTCAAATCGCCCGATATTAGTAATGATGGTTTGCGCGTTTCCAACGAGCCGTTCAATATTCGAAATGACATGCATTTAATGCAACGACTGACAACAGGGATAGAAACCGTCAGGTTAATTGCTCTAATTCAATGGAAGCCTTCGGACCAAAAATTTTTATCCGAGAAGCTAGTGAAGCTCATTAAACAAGACTTCAGACTTGGACAAAAAGAAACTTTCAGACTTCATATTAGAAGGCTGAATTGCAAGCCTCTGGCATGGGGGCTAGTGGTGGGTATTATGTTTGATGGCCTAAAGAAATCGGCCCAACACAACTTCAGACCAAAAGACAAGGCTCAACGGCCTAAAACGTCTGTGCGGCCCATTTCAGCAAATATGGCAGAGGCCAGTTTAACGGCCCAAACGATTCCCCAACTAACGACATTGGACATTAGTTAAAACCGCTGTCATGATAAAGATTAACCGTTCGTCTGTTTTCCTTACGGTTAACTGTCGCCCACCTTCTATAAATACCCATCCTCTCCAACTAAAGGGAACAACTTAATACTTATCAGACAAAAGAATATAAAGACTAAAAAGACATCAAGAGCGTACACTCTCTATTAATCTAAGACACTACTTTAAGAGCACAATACCTCGGACATTATATATTTTTTGCATCCTCTATCTTTCTTCTTATTTAAGGAAGATATTGACTTGAGCATCAAAAGATATACCGGGAAGTAAATCCTACCAATCTTTTAACCGTTATTTTGTAATTGCACAGGATTTGATTAAAGACGTACGGAGACCGAAATTGCCTTAACACCCGAAGGACAACTCTTTTTATCCATACAATAATCAAAATCCTCGGAGGCAACAGTATGGTTCCACTCCGCTAGAGCTCTAAATCATTCTCTTGAAGCTCATTTTATGATTCTACCCTGTAAGAACTCTAAATTATTCTTCGGCTGAAAAAGTGAAAAAAATAAAAGTCGAATTAGCAATTTCATCACCAGATTCCTTAAAGATTTGTCAATCTTGTTAAGAATCGATCTATACTAGGGGAACAACATTTGAAGCAACGACCCCAATAATTTAGAAGATATCTTTAGAAAAGGTTTGGAGCTCATCTCTATTAATCATGGATGATTTGTTTGGCCCGAAATGACTGGGTCCAATGGGAAAATCCCAATTTATGTAATAGGTTGCAAAGTTGACATCAGATCTATTGAGGATTACTATGAACCACATTGAATACCCTATCAATTCCTTTCCATCCAAAAGAAATAAACAGAAGCACCTAGCACAGTTTTCTTCCTCATTGGAGATCTCCCTCTGTTTCTAGTGTTATCTATCACATCTTTGTGAGATCCCAACTTCAAAAGAAAACTTAAAATCGGAATAAAATATTAAAACCAAGAGTATAATGAACTCCGGAGACCGGAGTGGCCTTATGCCACTTAAAATCGGAGTAATTTGTGCCACAGAAGGCCGGACTACTTAAAGTCCGGAATAGATAAAGTTGACTGAAACTTGTAAGGTTGACCAGCTTTTAGAAGGTTGACCGGCTTTAGAATATTGACCGGCTTGAGTAAGGGTTGACCGGAAGTTGTGATGTTGACCAGATGTTGACCAGCGTCAAAATGTTGACCAACCCAAAAGGTTGACCGGCCTTGAGAAAGGTTGACCGGCCTTAAATAAAAGAAGTGAAACGATGGCCGACCCTGAGCACTGACCAAAGACTTGACTGGAATAAATTAAGAGCAACTAAAGACAAGGACCAACTTTACTAATTAGTTAGAACCCAACTAGACCCTAACTAAATGAAGTAAGTAAACCACCTCGTTAGCCGTCTGAGAAAAAGTACCAAAGTAAGTAGCTTAGACTACTTACTCCCACCTAACGTCTGAGAAAAAGTACAAGGTAGGTAGCTTACCCCCACTTACTCCACCTAACCCCTCCTCTATATATACTCAACTTCGATCAAGGAAGCTGGCATGAGCAACCAGCAAGAAGAACAGTAAGGAGTAGAGAATGAGAGAAAGCTTCCAGTCTGTAAGGGTGGGCAAACGACTGTCAGGCAAGTGTACCCCCTTGCTTTTAAGTTCATGATTTAATGCAAATGTATACTCTGTTTTTAATTTCAGAATATTGCAAGTGTACTTCGGACGATCATTCTTTTAAGTTCGTTGCAAAAGTTCATGCTTTGCAAATATACTTTCGTCTCCAAAGTTCCAACTTTAAAAACTACCAGTTTTCCCTCCCAATTTAGGTTAAATGCATATTGTTTGATAAGTTGTATTCTGGTTCGAATGCATGCTTTCTGCCTTCTGTTAAACTCATGTTTTAAACTGGAGTACATGAAAATGAAAAAAAATAGACCGGCTTGTATGACACTTGTATTACCCAAATTTGAAATCGGCCTTGTATCATAATTTGAAATCGGCTTAAGTAAATATCGAAACCTGCCTTGCACGTTAATTTGAAATCGGCCTGGCATATTAATTTGAAACCGACCTTAAATATTAATTTGAAACCGGCCAAGAATAATTAAAATCGGCCTTGTATTTATAATTTTGAAACCGGCCAAGACTAATTGAAATCGGCTTTGTATTACAATTGAAACCGGCATTCACATGGTAATTTCGAAACCGGCCTTGTATCGTAATTTTGAAACCGGCATCTGCACTATGATTTCGAAACCGGCCTCATATCGTATATTGAAACCGGCATTTACACGGAAATTTCGAAACCTGCCTTGTATCGCAAATTTTGAAACCGACATTTGCACTATGATTTCGAAACCGGCTTTGTATCGTATTTTGAAACCGGCATTTACACTGTGATTTCGAAACCGGCCTTGTATCGTAATTTTTGAAACCGGCATTTGCATTGTAAATTTTGAAACCGGCCTTGTATTATAATTGAAACCGGCCTTATATTATGATTTGGAACCGGCATCTATACTGAAACCTTGAAACCGGCTTGTGATGAACAAAGAAAATGTGAATCGGCTTTATGATAAAACAAATAAGTTCAGACCTTAGCATTGGTAGACAAGGTTCTCCGGCATGCCTTAGGACCTCAAGGTGATAATCGAGGATAACGAAAGTGATAGCCGTCCTCGGGGCTTTGCATAAGGAGGTAGTGATAGCCGTCCTCGGGGCTTTGTACAAGGAGGAAGTGAGAGCCGTCCTCGAGGCTTTGTACAATAAGGTATTGCCATAATTGTGGGCTTTGTACAATAAGGTATTGCCATAATTGTGAGGAGATGTGCACAATCTATCCTCGATTAAAGCCCTCTTCCGTTAAGCAATAAATAAAAGAAGCTAAATTGTGACCAGCCTTATTTTATACTCAAATATTATCTGTTCCAACTTTCTGATTAGCTTTTGTTCGGCCAAATGCTACCGTAGGATATATATATGATGCATGATTTCCTGCATTAACCGTTCTAAGTGTTCTGCTTGATTCCGGCCAAATGATATTCTGTATATGTATCTGTAACTGTCGACAGCACGAACGTTTTATGGAAAATCTGCATATACCTTGTTGAGCTCCAGCTCACTGTTTTCTGTTTTCTCCCTCAGATGAAAATTTAGAACTCATACCTAACGAGACGGAGTGATTAGAGCCTATCTGAAGGTTTTGTAGGATTCAGAAGCACCTTTTGGACGATCGCCTCAAAGAAGGAATTAAAGTAATGATCTGTTAGAATTGATAAACTTTTGTGATTAGACGATCATGGCTATATGTATTCGGAAATGAATTTTTATGGGAATGAATGTAAATGCTTCCGTTGGATAATAGATTGACTTCCGCTATGTGCATGAGTCCTAGATGGCATCTGTGATAGTGTGATTTGGAAGGTACGATCGGCCCGGACCTGGCCACCGAAATTTGGTGTTAGTTCCGGGGGATCGATGGCGGATTGCCAAAAAAAAAAAATCCGTTCAATCACAATCTTACTGTTCCAATTCAACATTGATGTAATTGGTCAATTGAACTAGTAATTCAAGTCCACATCTTCGAGGAGGAAGAGCATTCAAACAAGTGTTCATGATAATCATCCATGATATAAAACACAATCAAAATAGACTTGACTTTCTTTCCTTAGCAGTCTGTCTTTAACCTTTCATTTTCCATTAATGGAGAGACATAAAAGATGTTAATGTCTCGGAATACTTCACTTGTGCCAGATTAGATTCCACTACCATACTACTCTCCTGTCCATCAAAACTGAAATTTTGTGATTGATAGACAGGAAAGGCACTTCCATGTCTTATATCACTGTTTCCTCTGCAAAATCCAAGTCAATCTGCAATCTTTGCTTTCTTCTGTTACCCACCATAACAGAAAAAAAAAAAAAGATTTTTGGCCAGGTTTGCATGAGGGAAAGACAACAACAAGAAAGCCTTATGTCTCAAAAATTGGGTTTGGCTATATAAATTCGTTTTTGCAACTCAACACAATTCAGTACAATATCTTTTAAGAGTACAAGTGATTTTAAATCTTTTTTTATTGAATCATTCTATGTTATTTTAAGTATACCTTTTCTTCTCTTTCCTACAACTATAACTAACTTACATTTCTTCACAAAATTAAAAGAAAAGTAATAGAACAACTGCATCATAAGCTGCACCAACTGCAAATCTGGCATTGCCAATAGAGTAACTTTGTCCTCAAAACTGACATAATTTATCCCAAGCCTCTCAAACTTCAGGAGGATGTTATAGTCTGATTTAGCAGAAATCCCCAGGGACATCCTGAAAGGTATTCCACAGAACTGAAGGAGGCAGAAGATCTTCATGCCGCATTCCACTTTTCATCAAAATGATATTCTAGACTTGCATCAAAGAAAAAACAAAGAATTAACCCATATAGTAATCAAAGTCACGAGAAGTATTGTGAAATGATCAGCACTACCCCACAGAATCTCAGCTTTTCTTCGAAAAAAGAACCATTCTAGGACAAAACCCCTATCTATGATAGTTTAAAGCCAAGTCATGAGATATCATGTTATTATCTTATATACATCTACCTTAACAGATAAAGATTTACTAGCATCAACAAGAGAATCCACCACTGGCTTCAATGTGTCAATATGAATATTTGAAATCACAGGTCACATTGCAACAAGCGAAGGCAGTAGGGGCAATGAAGTGGCATTTACCCTTTTCACGGCCTTACAATCATCAGCAACACATCTTTTCAAAGCCGCAATAACATCATTTGCCCAATCTCCCAAGGGTGTTTGGAAAACAAGGGTGTGTATCCATCACCACTTGTAACATTAACATCAGGAATCGAAAGCATGACATGCTTAATTTCATTATCACTCACTTTGTAGGCAATACAGGTTTTTGCTCTTGGGTAAGTGCAGGGCCTGTCCACATAACAGTTGTATCATAGAAGGCTAGTCAGGATTACTAGTACCAAGCAAATCAGTGTACAACCCCATAACTTTATTTTAAAATTAATTTACTACCAGTAAAGTTTGTTTCAGTAGCATCATGGGAGTAAATAGATTATCATGTCTCAAAGCCATCATACGAGCAATATATATATATATATGTATATATATGGGATTCCCATCTCCAATGTTGATCCAATCAACTCTCAATTTCTGCACATGGTATATCTCTCCAGTCTCCATGAGAGAAGAAAATGCAGTTTTCATTTTTTCATCCATAATTGCTGTTTACTGAAAGGTTATTGAATTGCAATCCGCAACTGCTGTAGCTCTTGTTCAGATGCATGACTCAAGCACTATTATATCAATATTAACAATAAATTCTGTCATCTCCATTGTTGATTACACCACCTCAAGGAGACCTCTCATTCTATTTCCTCAATGGTCACTTAGTTTCTCATCTGGCCTAAATACACGAATTCCCCATCAGTAACCAATGCTAGGGATATTCAAAAAAACTATTAACCCAATGGACCGAACCTAAAAATAGGATAACAAAACTGTTCAGTTCAATTTCGGGTTGATATATTAAACTTTTATTGGGTTTCGGTTCAGTTTTGGATTACCGATTTTTTAACTAGCGGGTATTAGAACCGGCGATATATAAAAATATA
>JAODPA010085266.1:29241-57489 GCA_025585075.1 Nepenthes mirabilis
GAAGTTGTAATTTATACATTAAAATATTATTTTGGTATTTTATAATTTTGGATTTTAGTTGTTATATGTTTGCAATTTGAATAGAAATGTTATGATATTTAAAATCTGTTAATTGGTGTGATCGAATTGGTCAATTAGCTAACTGGTCAAACCAATTGAATTTTGGTTTTTGATTTTGCCAAACCAGTCAAAGCGATTCAGGTCAAAAAAATGGTTCATGGTTCGGTTACTTGAATCATGAACACCCCTAACCAAGGCCATTGTATGACAGAGCATCTTGGACATGTCATTTCTGCAGCATTTTTTCCCTTTGGTATCACATTTCTCATGTACAGTCTGTTGCTTCGTAGATGCATCTAATTTCATAATCCCTTATGTTGTTAGTTCTTTTGGTTATATTGCTTAATTATTCTTGCTGATGCCATCTTGGCATCAATTAAATAATATTATCTTACCAATCAAGAAAATCAATACACAAAAAAATTTGTGAACACATACCGAAATCAAGAAACCCAATACGGCCATCACGTAACAGCCATAAATTACCAGCATGCACATCTGCATGAAAAGTTTCACAAGCAAGCAAGCTTCCAAACCTGCAAATAGGTCATCCATGAAGAGAGGGAATTTCACAATTTAAAAAATTGGATCTGCAGTAGGAAAAAGGAAGTGGCAAGCAAGTGAAATTTAACAAATTCTTCTCACCAGACATTGAGGGCAGTTATAAGACTTGATTCCGGACTGGAGACAAGTGAATTTATGGAGTCTAGGTCAGTAAGAGGAACACCATACAACCTTTCCATCGTCAGAACTCGTCGGGTGCTGCATTGATGATACACTTTTGGAGCTGTAGCCTTATTACTGAGCCCCATGGCCTCTATGTACCTTCTAAAGGACTCAATATTTGCAGCCTCCTTGGTAAAGTCAACTTCTTCAAGCATTGATTCTCGTATGTCTTTGCTGATGCCAACCTAAACAAGGGAAAATCATTGTCAAGGGCCTCATGGCAATTTCAAGCCCTATAACTACTGAACAAACTCCATCTACACTTCTCAAAAATGTATTAGGAAAATCTGGGAAGAACATTAAAAGAAGCCTAACATACTAAAAGATCTTAATGGATACTTTTTGTTGCATCCTGGGTGAAGACAAAATTTTCATAAGCAAATATATAGTAAATTCAAAGCTAAACAGGCAGAAAAAAATCAATGCATTGCAAGATTAGTAATATTCAATTTAAGGATATTATTCAAGTATAATATATGAGGTTTATCGATTAGACCCTGCACTAAGATTGAAAGTAGCAATTTTGAGCTAGTCAGTATGTTACCAATGATGTGCGACGAAGTTCTGGATTCAAAAACTCCAAAACACGGGCAACAATGTAGACAAAGTTCAGATCAGCAACTAGTATATCTTCTATCCCAGGTTTCAAGACCTTAATCACCACATCATCTTGGGAGCCTTTTAGCCTCGCACCGTGAACCTGAATATAACATAGGAATGTTTTGATTATTTGTAAAAAAAATAACTGGGAAAGAAAATAAGGACAGTAAACAACCTGTGCTATTGAAGCCGATGCAACTGGGATTGGATCAACATATTCATAAACACTCTCTATTGGCCTCCCTAATTCCTGAAGCAAGATTGTTTTGATATCTTCGAAAGGGACTGCAGGGGCTCTATCAAAACATTTCTGAAACTCCTCAACATATTCTGGAGGGAACAGGGTCGGTGCAGATGCTATGAACTATCAATTACAAGATCAATGAATCATTAAGAGCAGAGTACCTTGCAAAATAACACTTCTCGATCATTAAATTTTCATATCCTTTCTCGAGTAGTTGGGGTCAGATCATTCCTTAAACAGGGGCCAAGCATTGAATGCTGCCCAGTAGATTATTGAAAGGAATTATGTGATACTACAGGTTCATAGTAATGATACAGAAACCGTCAAGCACCAAAAATTCTAAAAGGAAAGAAGGGAAAACATCAAAATTTACCTGACCCAATTTAATATACGTTGCTCCCATGCGTTCAAACAATCTCCTCAGATAAGGGGGGGAGAGTAATCCAAGCTGCATTTGAGTTGGCAATGCAGATGACACATTCGCAGACTACAACAACCGAAGGAGCATTAATATTGTTTAAATGGTATAACTGAAACAAATTAGGAGAGAATATTATGGATGAAAATATCGGCCGATATGAATTGATATCGAGATTACCCAACAACATTTCCCGATACTATGACAAAATTGCAATATGTTTTTGTAACGATGATATATCGGCTGATATTTGCATATTAGTTTATTATTTTAAGAAAATTTTTTATGATACATTTGATACCAATACGTACTGTCTAATATATCCACTATCAATATTGTTGCAACTAATATGAAGACCAATATTTTCATCCATTTTGCTCATAATCTCAATAAGAAGATTAAAAAACAAAATTTATATAAAGGCCATAGATGACGAATGCCATGTGTACACATATGAAGAGTCATGCGGTTTTGCAGAAAGAATGCACGATCATAATCACTAGTCTTTTTAATCACCATCAGGATTGCAGTTCTACTACCTTTGATACATCTGTGAGCCACTCGCTCCCAACCCCAATAACTGCTTGGATTCCTTGAGCTACTCTTAAGGCTCCACGTGGACCAGTGTTTATGGATGTTTGAACAATATCCTCCACTAGTTTGGGCAGGTTTTGAATGCTATCTACAATGGCACAAAGAGATGAATTATATTGACATCAAGCTGAATATAGAAACTAGTGCAAATGTAGATAGAGAATAAGCATGGAGTATATTGCTCCACGGACGGTCGAAATATTGTCAGTGATCACAATAGGGGTCCTAAAAAGTTCACTTGTTAGTCAAACATATAAGCTATCAAATTTCCAATATCTGATATGAACAAATTAATCTACCTCAAATTGAGTTGAAAGCCAACAATTACTTGTAGAGCTGACTAATTCCAAGTCAAATGTACAACTTCTCCCGTGAGAGAGAGAATCCTATGATTATCCATCATGTGCATTTCTAACTTTAAAAAACTTTAAATAACATGTTCCAGTGACAGAAAGAAGAGGGAGAAGATAGGCAAACAACGGTTTCAGATATTTTTAACTCCATCATATCAACAGCATGCATAGTAGTTGTTTGAACCATCTTTATAAGGAGAAAGGCTCAAAAGACAGTGAATATATACAAAAATATCTTCCTAGCTCTTTTCCCTTAAAAAATTATGTTACAGCTGTTTATTTCTAGCTATCTATAAACAGGCCGAAACCTGGAGGCTTGCCCTCATTGATGCCCAGTAAATACTCCAGTACGGCTCCAAATCTATAGAACTCTGCAAAAGCATTATGTACATAGCAAGGCTGTCTATAGTAGTGTGGAGTCATCTAAAACATCCATGCACACAATAGAATTACTAGAGAACGATGGGATATTCTACATGTGGGCTTGTGGGTTAAACTGACTTAATAACATTTTCAAAGGTGGGGTTGCTAAGAGCCATACAGCATGAGTGATCTAGCCAAAGTATCATCCCATGACATATTGCTTATTTATGAGATAATTAAGTCATCAAGCTTTCTTAAATTAAAACAAAATGAGGCCCAACAAACAAACATTGGAGCCCATCGGAGCTTGCCCATTTGAAACTCTAGAACATACAAGATGTAAAATGAATATGGAACACTGAAGAAGCCATTTGAATATGTTTTTATACTTGTTTTTTTTCCTTGAAAGACTACTGTAATTTTCCATCTTGAGTAGTTTTATGGACAGTTGTTATGTTTATTTTAGTAAGAATGTGAGCCTTGAAGCAACATAAGGTTACTCCATTGTGACTTAGAGATCATAGGTTCAAACCATTGTAACAACCTCTTTGTAATGTAGGGGTAAAATTACGTACAACTTACCTTAATCGAACCCCACAATTTGGGAGAGCCTCATGCATGGACCACCCTTTATGTTCATTTAAGTAAGTTTAAGAATGAAAACAAGAGAGATTTTGTGAATTTCTTCAACACTATCAATAATGATCATGTTGAGATATTCCCCTTCTTCCATGCCTACTGAATTTACCTCTCTATTCTATAAGAAATTTTGGCACACTGTCACAAGGAAACTTTGAACTGATATGGAATTCCAGAATTGAAAGATGTTGAAGCAACTCAATACCACAGATATGCATCTGGTCCCAGAGCTACAAAATGCCTCTAAAGGAGCAGATTTCACACTAATAGTCAGTTCTAATATCTTTAATAAGGCTATTGGTATGCTACAAGAGGTTCCCTTTCTTTTCTTTATTGATAAGAAAGTCAATTTGTTACTTTCTCAACTATTCACAACCTAAAATACTGAGGGGACAAAAATAACAGAACTGCCCTAGACATGCCAAGGGGACCTTAGAGAGAGGCCATAGCATCCTTAGCAAAGACAAACCATAAAAAATCACCCGTTGAGCAATTAAATTTCAAAGTTATTCTGGCTCTCCACTGGTTTTTTTAACACCTAACATCCTCTCTTGAATATATGGCGTATAGCAGCAGCAATCACAACCACTGGCTTGAGCAGCTTTCTGTTTAGAATTGCTTTTTAATATCTTTTGGAAAAAAAAAAGCTTCCTTAAAAGATTATTGAAATTCTATTTAAGTTTCAGTGATTTTCTAACAAGTTTCAATTCGGAGTAAAAAAAAAAAACAGCCCAGAATTGCTTTTGGGTCAAGCTACAAATTTAATTTTTTCTCTAAAGCACTTTCCAAATTCAGAATCAAACACCCCAAGCTTTCCTTTGGTTATTGATGGGATCCAAATGACATGGGTCTACCATAAATCCGACCCAATGCGAGTTAGATAGGTTGACTCTTATAGCTAGACTGACTCTTTTAGAACTAGAACAGGAAAGGGGAGCCATAAATTAAGGATATTGGAAAGAAGGTTCTTCCCCATGCAGTCTTTTGCGTAAGTTGAATATGGGGAAAGTTTAGTTCCTCACCTTCCATCAGGAAGACAGAATCTAGACACAGATGACCAACCTCCAGGCTGGGTCAACCAAGCTCCAGGCCAAGTCAACCGAGCTCAAGGCTAAGTTAACTGAAATCAATCGAGTTCCACTCCAAGTTAGTTGAGATTTTCCGACCTCCAAACCCAGTTGTCAGGCCATCAAATAGCTCAGTTGAGCTTCTAACGAAGGCAACCAAGCTCCCAAAAGTATGCCAAATTGTCCAGCAATCATAAATGAACGAGTCAAAGCCATAATGGATTTGTCTCAATGATGATCAGCGAATCTATGAAAAGATAACATGGCTTCCAAGACAGAAATGATACACTATCTTCAAAAAATGAATTGCAATAGTAGACAAGAGAGTGAAAGAAAGGACTCTGACACAATTGGTTCCCCAAAGGTGAAACACAAAGTAACATCAAGAAAAAGTGGATTGAGGCCAAATATGAAAGGGGGTAAAAACAAAGACCAGCAGTCAAAAGATCAATTTTCATGATCAATATGCCACAACCAGCTCATCAGATGATAATTGGTTGTGGCTTCTTCTCTCCTCTTCATACTGTAACTGGCCCTTGGCCACTAGGAAAGAGACCCTCCTTTTTGAGGAGATGATTTCACCTCTCTCCCTCTGGAGACATATTGGCACTATCTCTAGATCAAGAGCTCTTGCTTCTTTTGGAAATCCGGAGAAAAACCTTAAGAGGCCCTCAGTTGTTGGAACAAGGGTCAGTTATTTTGCCGGAAATCATAGAACTTCCTCTCTACAAGAGATCTTGGGAAAAGAAGGCCATTGGCCGTTATAATTGGTCGAACCAGGCCACAGCAAATAGGACTTTTCAATCTTCTCCCTTGCAAGCTTTGGGCAGAACTCCAGCTTGAACACTGACGGGCACCCAGTCTCCTGTCTCTCAGCCTAGCATTATCTGTATTTTGCATTCACAAACCTTACTTGCTAAGGTGTTACTCACCCACTCAAGTTTGCAATAGATACTTCAATTCGTATGGGTCCTTATGCCAACAATCTATTTCATGCATCCCACAAAATTGGCATCACTAGAAACCCTAGGGGCCTAGAGCTGTTCCTTGTGCGGTATTTACTATCTCACTGAATATTAACTCCCAACAGCCTCCTTGCCAATTACTTACGAGGAACTTTGTCTAGCCCCTCAGTCAGTCAACATGGGTGTTCCTCTTGCAAATAGCACATGCTTCAAGAACTGTTCCTCATGTAGACATTTATCGTCTCAATGAGGACTAACTTCCCAACAGCCTTCCTACAAGCTCCTCACAGGGAGCATTGTTCGGTGCCATCAATCAGTCAACATGGTCTTTTCTATCAAACAGTTGCCAAGGAGTTCACGGTGATATTAACCCTCCCCACTGACTGGCTTGCCCGATGAATACAAGCTTAAAATCTCTTCCCTAAACCATATAGACATGTAGAATCCACGCCCATCTTACTATTTGGACAGGCCACTAAATCTAGCGTCAAAGGAGACTCTCAAGGGAAACCCCTCATGGCCCGTTCTGACCTTGTGAATTCTTTGCAGAGTACAGGTTTCTGATTCCTGGGTCATGGTTTGCCTAGACGCAGGCTGACAATTGCAAGGACTGAGTCTAGAAATAAAGGTCTGCACCAATTACCTTGACCATCAAAGATATAAAGGAGTGGCAGCCACAAATTCTGGTTTGTCCCATCATCCTTTCCAAAACTTTTGATGAGATGAACATCAAAAGCGCAGTTACTCTCTAGTTTCTTGTCGGCAGCATAGTAGACAAACAACCTCTTGAATGCACCCCATTTGGAAAGCTTGTCCCTAGTCAGAAGCTTTTCAACATCAATAAATCTTGTTATGGGAAAGTTGCTTCAATCCCAAACTGTTGTGCAACAACTGCTATGACAATTCCATACAATTAGTTTTAAGAAGATCATCATCAGAGGCTATGGAGAATTCGAGATAAGCAAGGAATCCAGCTGAGTTGTGTGCAGGTTCTGGCAATGTATACCTTCTGTAGATCAGGATTTTAATCTTTAACATGGACCTCCCTTTTTTTTTGCTGACCTTACCAAAACTGATATCCTTTGAAATGATAAGTAATCACCCATTTTAGACAAAAACTCAGCTTTTAAAGCTATATTCCATATCTTTAAAAATGCCGCAACATTCCACAACTGCAGATCCTTCAAACCGAGACCACCTTCACACTTAGGCAATACATCCTTCCAAGCAACAAGGTCTTGTGTGTATTCAGTCCTATGCTTGACCATTAGAATCGTCCGCATTCACATTGAATATCAGCAAATACCTCCATGGAGAGAAGGAACATTTGAGACCAAAAAAGCTGAATGGTACATATAACAGCTTGTAACAATAGGAGCCATAGGACTCTACCAGCATAGCTCAAAACTTGGAAGGTCCAATATTTTACTCTACACAGAATTCTGCCTATCAAAGGTTGGCAGGTCTTCACACAAATTTGAAGCAACAAGGGGAATGCCAAGGTATTTGATAGGGAGAAGACCCTCTTCAAATTTCAAGCATTCCAGAATCACCAGCTTTAGTGAATCATAAAATTTACCAAAGAACACAGCGCTTTTGCATGAAACAATTCCAGCCCACTGGCCTCTGAAAACCCATCATGTCCTTCACAAAGCAGTTGCACAGAGAACATGTCGCCCATACAAAGCTTTAAAGCATCATCTGTGCTATCAATGAGATGCCAAAGCAGCATCAATGAATGCTTCCATAACTAATGAAATTAAAATATCACCATTAACTATTCAAATCAACAATATTATTTAAGGGTGAGAATGAAGATGTTAGGGTGATGACCCTGCCCCTTTGCTTTTCTTTCTTCTTGTTTTTCAGGTTGATATACTGGAGCTGGGAACTTCTAGCTTAACCGAAAGAGTGTGAAGGAAGATAAAAATGGAAGAAAACAGAAAGTTACTTCAATTCGAGAAAGAACAGGTCGCCAAGCAAAATAGCTTAAAGAGGTAATTTCATTTCATAACTTTAACTACTTACATCGCCCTATTTATAAATAAGTTCTAAATACAACTCCTAACTGCTTGCTGATCTATTAACAGAATTCTAGTAAAGAAAATACTCCCTCCTAACAAAAATATGCTTCCTGCCCTTAATTGGTTGTTGGCTATGCTGGAATTTGTTTTCTACTGATCACATGCCACTCATGTGATCTGAGTTTCACGTGACTGGGCAATAACCGGTTGAAATTGCAGAGCTGAACCCTAATATTTTTCACCTAGGTCCATGCCTGACAGTGTGCCAATTGGACAATGAAGATCATTAACCATCCAAGGGCAGACAGGCGGCCACGCCTCCTCTATTTTTCCAGTCCTTCAGCTGCCACATCCCTCCACTGACACGGTGTTTTTCACCTTTATTAATTGCTATGTTCCTTTAATGTCACTGTTTTCCCTTCCTACCGCTACCTTTTCCACACGAACTTTTCACCTTATCTATTCTCTGTTCTTCTTCTCTCTTTGTTTCTTCTTCTCTTCTTCCATGGCAGTAGCTATAATAAAGCCCCCGTTTTTTATAGCATCTTACCCTCAAGGTAAAGATACTGCAGCTTTAGTGAGTCTAAGGGTTCTCGGGTATTGTTTTCATTTGATGCACTGGTCGATTTGACAAGGACCTGTATAGCCTCTCCTTGACCTATTTTCTAGACCCTTCTCTCCAAAATTCATTTGGGTTCAAGTAAAATCTCCCCTTCAATGTCCACTGATAGAAGAGTTTGAATCGCTTCTTCCTTACTCCAATATGCTTTTTCAGGGCAATGATGTGAAAAACAGGATATATCCACACAGTCTGTGGAAGCTCCAATCTGTAAGCAACAGTTTCTATTTTTCTAACACTTTGTAAGGGCCAAAGTATCTAGGCACAAGCTTTAAATTTCTTCTAAGAGCACTAACTTTTGGCAACATGGTTGTAGGCGGAGGTAGACAAAATCCAAATTTGGAACATTCTTTTAGATCTATCTATATCATACTACATCTTCATTTGAGCCTGAACCTTGGATAGATTTTCCTTTAATAAGGCTAATATCTGATCTCGACTCTTAAGCTCCTCTTCAACTGTTGTGTTTGCCATGGTTCCCTTAACAAACTATGCCAATGAAGGTGGGGAAACTCCATAAACTGCCAAAATGGGGGTCACCCCAGTTAAGGAATCCTTATTGGTATTATATCATCATTCAATTATGGCTAACCATTTTGACCAAAATTTTGGTTTATCACCTATATAACACCTTAAGTACTGTTTTAAGTATTTATTCACAATTTTGAATTGACCATCCAATTGGCGGTGGTAAGCAATACTATAGGAGAGTTTTGTCCCTTGTAGTTAAAAAAAAATCCTTCGAAAAGGAACTGGTAAAAATGGGGTATCTGTCACTAATAATAGTTCAAGCATTCTTATGCCGTCTCACTATGTTGTCAAGAAACAAACTAGCAATTTTTGTGGCTGTGTATGGGTGTGTCAGTGGCATAAAGTGGGCATATTTTGTAAGTCTATCAACAACCATCAAAATACTACTATAACCATAAGAAGTGCATGGACCCTCAATAAAATCCATTGATAAATCAAGATTAAGGGTGTTTAGGAATAGGTAAGGGTTGAAGGAGGCCATATGACTTAGTAAGGTAAATTTTTGTTTGCTTGCATATTTGACACTCCCAAATAAACCCATTTAAATCCCTCTGCATGCCCTACCAATAGAATTCACCTTGTGCATAACTCAAGGTTTTGTGATAACTTAAATGTCCTCCCACCAGGCTACAATGTACCTAGTCTATGATTTTTCTTTTGATGGTCAAATCATTCCCAATTGCAATCCTTCCCCTTTATAAGAGAACCCATTTCAAAAGGAGTAAGAGTTTGCGGATGTATTACCTTCTTAAATTTGTTGGATAATATCTTTAAGGGCAAAATCTGTTCCATAAGCAGCCTTAATTTGAGAAATGGCAGCATCATGAATGTTGGTTGGTCAGTCTTTCTAGACAGTAGAACCTTAATCTTGTTCTCTCTACCTTTCTTGTATCAATGATGAAATCGTAACCCAAAAGCTTAGACACCCATTTTTGTTGAAATTAAGGTCCCATCTTTCATTCTAAGAGAAACTTCAAACTTTGTTAATCAGCCTTTACTATTGAAGCTCGCCCGATCAAATATGGTCTCCATTTTTTGATAGCCATTACCAAGGACAACAGTTCCTTTTCATAGGTGGATAGGGCTAAGGCCTTCTCCTTTAAGGCTTAAATGAAATATGCTGTTAGCTAATGGTCGTGTACTAAAACAACTCCTATTCCCCCCCCCCTCCTCCCTAGCGTCGGGGTCAATAAAGAATTTTTTGGTAAAATCTAGTAAGGCTAGCACAAAGGGTTCCAATATGGACTTTTTTAACCTTTGGAAGGCTTCCTCGGCCTTCTTTGTCCACACAGAAAAATTTTTCTTCATAACAATAGTAAGAGGGGCAGCGATGAGTCCGTAAGCCCTAAACAACTTCTGGTAATAACCTGTAAGATCCAAAAAGTCCCATAAATGCTTAATTGTACCTACAAGTGTCCATTCCATCATGGCAGAAATCATAGTGGGATCAGCCTTAACTCCTGATATAAAATGATCCAAATATTCAACATTTTTATAAAAAAGCCAGCATTTACTGAATTTGGCATAGAGCCTTCTAGACCTCCAAGGTGTAATACAAGTCTTAGGTAGCTCTCATCAGCTTCACGGTTGAGGCTACAGATAATTATATCATCGAAAAATACCAAAATAAATTTTTGAAGAAAATCTTTCAAAATTTTGTTCATTAGCCCTTGAAATATTGTGGGAGCATTAGTTACACCAAAGACATAACTAGAAACTCATAATGTCCCTCATGAGTTCTAAATGCTGTTTTTTGAATATTCGCTCTTTCATTCTGATCCGATGATATCCAGACCTTAAATCTAGCTTGGAGAAAATAGTAGCCCCATACAGTTCATCCAATAGTTCATCTACTACCAGTATCAGATACTTATCCTTAATGGTTTCGTAATGTAAAGCCCAATAATCTATACACATTCGCCAACTTTCATCAGCCTTCCTAACTGATAACATTGGAGAAGAATAGGGACTTTAGCTATGCCTTATAAGCCCTGTTTCAAGTAACATCCTTACCAGATTCTCAATCTCATTTTTATAATAATAAGGACAACGATAAAGTCATACACTAATTGATCCCAAGTATTTTTTAGAACGATTAAATGCTCATGTTCTCCAATTGGAGGCAGCCCTTTGGGATCCTTAAACACTCCTTCAAACTGATGTAATAAATCCTTCACTTCACTAAAAGGATTCTCACTATCATCAGGTTTCAGATCATTCGAGAGTTTAAATATCACCCCTTTGCTTTCCAGACCAAGAATTTTATGCCAAGTGCTACCCTCAACTAGAGTATCTCCAACCAATTTTAATCTATGAAGGGACACTTCCCCCCTGATTATTAAATTTTATATAAGCGTGAAAAATCCCATACTACATGCCCCACTGTGGCTAAACACTGTATTCCTAGCACCACGTTGCAACCTCCTAGTGTCAGCAATAAGAAATCGGTTACAAAGTGATTGCCTTGTAACTGAAGTCTCGTACTTGGGTAGGTTCGTTCTCCATGTACAATGTCTTCGTTGGCAATCTGCACTTGGATATTGGCTGGTTCCCACCTTCTCCATTTAAACTTCTCAACCAATCCCACATCTAAAAAATTATGAGTACTTCCGGAGTCAATTAAAATTACCCAATAAACTTTAGTAATCTTCCCTATAACTCGCATGGCTTGAAAGTTGAAAGTGCCTGTAATCACGTGCAATGAAATCTCAACTAACAAGGCCTCTAGACCTGCAGCTTCTTGCACCTAAAGATTGATGATAGCCCGATCAAGATCTTGAATCATTTACTTCCATCACTTCAACCACAAAAAGTTTAGGACTAAAACATTTATCTTGGGTTCCACTTGTTGTCGCAATTATAACACAATCCTTTTTTCCTTCTTTCCCTCATTTGAGTTGGAGAGATTTAGTGAACTATCATTTCTAATTTGGTAGTAGTTCAATGCAAGCTTGTTGCCCTAGATGGGAAATGATAACTAGTTCCTCCATTGGAGGATATCTGGCCTTTATTAGATCTCTTCAGACTTGTGATGAATTCCTCCTGAACCCTTGCCATACGAAAAGCTTGGTGAAGGATGATCGGTCCAAGGAGCTTTACAGGAAATCAAATTTTGTCCTTAAGTCCCCCTAAGAAGAAACTTAGCTTTGTTGCGGCCAATACACCACTTGAATGGTAATGGCTTCAGATTGAGTTTTATACATAGCCACAATCAAGCCTTGATGGAGCTTTTGTAGTTGTTCCATCATATTGTCATAGGCCATGCCCCCAAACCTTGTGAGTTGGGGTCAAGTATAACCTTCACACTCATCAAATTCTCCAACCACCTAAGCATCATAGGACCATATTAATGCTTACCCTTCCACATAAAATGCCATCAGAATTTTTTGATTTTTGGGTGCCTCATAGTATTAGAAGTGTTGTTTAGCAATGAAAATCCATCCCACCAGGTTATCACCTTCAAACTAAGGAAAATAAATCCTCACATTCCGATGCACATACCTTCCTGGCTCTTCTTTAAGCCCCAGTAGAAATTGTATTCTTGGTGCCATCACTGGTTCTTCCTCCCATTCTATTAATGGTTGTAGCTATGGCGGTTGTCCTGCTAAAAATGTTGGTATATTTCCAGTAATAGAAGCATCTATTCAGTAAGGCCATTCATAATCTTTTCCAAGCTCTCAAAACACTCATTGAGTTAGTCAAAACCGTCCAAGTGTTGATTAACGCGCTTGTCCATGCCCTCCGGATAATAGAAGCATCTATTTAATAAGGCCATTCATAATCTTTTCCAAGCGCTCAAAACACTCGTTGAGCTAGTCAAAACCATCCAAGTGTTGATTAACGCGCTTGTCCAAGCCCTCCATCCGGAGGTTAGTCACGGAGGCTGATTCTATGAGTTGATCGAAGTGGGTTCTCTCAGCCATCAAATCATCTCGGATACCGGTTGTTAGAGTGATGCCCCTTTTTCTTTTCTTTCTTCTTGTTTTTCAGGTTGATAGATTGTAGTTGGAAATTTCCAGCTTAATTGAAAGAGTGCGAAGGAAGAAAAAAATGGAAGAAAACAGAAAGTCGCTCCAATTTGAAAAGGAACAAATCTCCAAAGCAAAATAGCTGAAAGAGGTAATTTCATTTTACAACTTCCACTACTTACATTACCCTATTTATAAATAAACTCTAAATACAACACCAAACTGCTTGCCGAACTATTAACAAAATTTCAATAAAGAAAATACTCTCTCCTAACAAGAAGATGCTTCTTGCCCGTAATTGATTGTTGGCTGTGTTGGAATTTGTTTTCTGCCAATCACGTGCCACTTACGCGATCTAAGTTTCATGTGACTGCACAAAGGCTGGTTGAAATTGCTAACCAGGATCCCGATATTTTTCTCCAGGGTCTGTGCCTGAGAGTGTGACAATTAGACGGTGAAGATCATCAACCATCCATGGGCTGATACGCGGCCATGCCTCCATTTTTCTACAATCCTCCAGTGGCCATGTCCCTCCATTGACGTTGTGTCTTTCACCTTTACTGATTGCTGTGTCCCTTCATTGTCATTGCTTTTCCTTCCTATTGCTACTTCTTTCTGCATGAATTTTTTGCCTTACATCTTTTGTGTTCTTCTTCTCCCTTTGTCTCTTCTTCTCTTCTTCCATGGTAGTAGCTATAGCAGAAGATGAGTATACAGACCTTGGGAACAAAAGTATAATGTGTCGAACCATAAAGATGATAACTAGATATCAGCATTCTTTTGTTTTCAAAATCTATAACAATTCTTTCCCACCAAAGGCCAAAGGAACACAAGGGAACTTTACTATTCAAGATTGAGTTAAGAAAAAAGGCCCAAAGGGAACTTAATTATTGGGCTTGTATCCTACTCACATTTTAGCAACCCAATAAAATAAAACAAAAATAAATCCGCAGGTGATCATTACCTATTTCAGTTGTAGGGTCATGAATTCTTAAAATAGATGAATTTGGTCTTTGAATCCTGTTCTTAGAGGAATTACTACTAGAAGGACCTAGTAGAATATGGATATCAATTCCTTTGGTGGAAGAATGAGCAGGTAAAATTACATGAGAAAAAGAACCACTTGGTAGATTTTGTACCCCCAAAATGCCATCAGACCTCAAGAGAGCCAAAGGTGATTAAAGTGTTTTATGGGGGCATTTGTTACATTGAGTGAAATAGTGGGGTCTAGAACCTCTATGTGCCACCTCTAAAATTCTATTCGCCTAGAAGGATCTCAGGACCTAAGAGAACACTAGGGATTTCAAGGGGGATAGTGAAACAACCTTGCCCCACATCAGAGACCAATGCATTTTATGACATCGTAAGTTACAACTGAAAAACACAAACTCTTCCCTTTTAAGCTTAGGTTTGGGTAAAAATACACAAATGGATTGTTTGTAGGGATAGAAGTGTGCTTGGAGTGCTATAAGTTGAGCTCATGGCAATGTTATGAAGACAACAATTCAAATCTCATCTCCTACTACAAACACTAATTCAAATGAAGATGTTCATCACTTCATCTCACACAGTTTTGATCAACTTTAATTTATTTCTAACATGATGAAATTTTTTTCCCATTTATCTTTAGATAATCATCATATACTTGGAAGATGCCCATTCTACATCGAAGTCATAAAATATTTTTTTCATGATGCAAAGAAGAGTAGAAATACAATCTAGAAAGAAAGAATAAGATCACAATATCCAAATCAGCAAGCATGCATCAGCTACATGAATCCATGAAAAGTATCCTTGTTATTTATCATACTCTCTAACTCATACTACATTAATGATCCATGTCTTATTCCTCTTCCCTTTAATTGGCTATTTTGCATCGATGAAAATTCTGGCTAATTTAAAATAGCCAAAATTGAACTATTTTAAATCATTTTTCTGATTTAAACCTAATTGGATAATGGTATATCTAATGCCTTACCAATGCCATTCAAGAAAGCAAAGTAAACAACGTAAGATAAGATACAAGTCCTAGAATAAACCAAAATAACACAAAATAGCATGACTAATAAATTCATCCTGAAAATGGGGTATAACTAGCTGAAGGGAAAGGATATAAAGTAAGAAAGGAAAAACATTGTACCTTGAAGGCGTGATGCAAAAATATCCTGGGTTTGTGAATATTGAGCAAAAGGTGAAAGCCTGTTTGAGTGATTGTAGAGTTTCCTTGAGGGACTTGTCATGTCAGTCACAGTCAACTGTAGCAACGCAATAATATGACTACATCAGAGCCATTTGGAGAATATAAATATAAGAAACAGGTAACAAGGAGGCAGCTCCTGGGCATTTAGCACTCCACAGAGCTGGTGATTAAGCTCACTGCTCTCAAATTGATAACTCAACTTTAATTCTATTTCAAATTAGTGTTAGTAATATCCAATTAGAAGTCCAGGCAGTAATGTTTATATCCTATTCACTGGTTGAAGTTCCCTAGAAGTGTCTGATATTATTTGCTTGAACCATGACCCAACTCACATGTCTTAAATGCCCCCTTACAATTATTTTTTAGGATATGAAATATAACAGGGTAGCAAGCAAATTCATCCAAAGAACATTTCAAATTCAACAGAACCATAGACCATAAACTTGTTTGCAGTAACAGAGAAGCTACAAGGGAGCTTGGAAAAACAAAAATGTAACTAAGGACAACAAATGATGCTGAATGAGACAATCTTACTGAGTGCTTACATGCAAGAATGGAGTTATATTGTACACAAGTATATGGTTGAGAGGCAAAATTGGCCCCTCTAAAAAGTTTGAAATTCCCTATGATAACAAACTGAATATTTAACTACCCAGACTCACAGATGCTCTTCTTTCCATTTCGATAATAACTTGAATCCAGGAAGCCTGATGTAGATCCAGACACAATCAAAACACCGTTAAATAAAATACGGGCTACACCCATATGCTAAATATGTTCTAGTGTTATTTGGAAAACACAAAGGAGGGAAATGAATGGAAAGAAAGAGACAGAAAAGAAAGAAGGAAAAGGAAAGAATTGGAAGAGGAAATTCCTTAGGATGAACATCCACCACGGAAATAAAAAGTAAAGAAATAATGGCATGTTTATCAGCCAATTGCCATTATAGACTGGTTGCACACATGAAATAAAAGAACAATCGATCCAATATATTGGCAGATATATATTGATATCGGGGGCCCCAGTGTCAATATTTTCTGATACAACGAAAAAGTTGTGATATATTGTTGTATCGACAATTTAACGCGATATATTAGCCAATATTTTAAATATTGGCTAATATTTGCCTATCAACTTACAATTCGTAAAAATTTTTGCTTTCAATATATTCAATGCCAATATTTCATCCATGGTTGCATAGATCATATCATTTGTGACATGCATTTCTGCAATTACAAGAATCTTAGAAATAATCCAATAGTATCCCTCCAAAACTCTATGCTTTAAACATTACAATTGGTAATCAAAGTTTTGATTCTCTAAATTTGCAATTGATTTGATGTTGAATAGTTTTGATGATGTGTCGGCAGTATCAAAAGATACTTAGGAAAATTCAATCAAGGTTCAAGAAAATGTCAGTGATGGTCCTCAACAAGAACAAGAACAAATTTACATAAGGAGGAAGAATAGAAAGGAAACTTAAAAGACTTAAATGGGATGTGATGTGAACGATGAAAGGAATTGATCTATTCATCTTTTCAGTAGTTTTTTTTTTTTTCATTTCTCTTCTCATTCTTTTATTGGGTTTTATCCGGTGGATCATTGTGGTTTTTGTTATGTTGTTCATTGACTAATTTGAAGTAAATTGTATTTTGGGCAATCATTTTCTAGTTTAATACAGCCAGGAGTTTCTTTTGGTAATTGAGCAGTGTCAGTTTTGGCAATAGATATTCACTTTCTTACCAATCAAAAGAAAAACACAAAAAATGTTGTGTTCTTTTTACCAAGTTTGAATTTGCCATCTATCCACTTCTCTCCCAATAGTGCAATCTTTCCCTTATCATCCTTTCTCTTACCGGTGAATCACATTAATGAAATGAATGGCAAGGAAACTTTTGCCCTTCTTGGACATCGGTTTTTGGATATTACATGAGTTTGAAAAAAGAGGTCTAGAGCAAAAGGCTCTTGCAGTGCAAGACAAAAAGATGATCAAATGTATGTAAATTTGCTCCTACAAGAGAAACTAGTTCTAAATCTCAAACCGATTAGTTCAGGTCACAATAAAATAACCTTACTTTAATGCAAGCTCACCATCTGTATTAAGAGTAGATTATATTATAATTTTTTTTGGATAAAAAAGTCTATCTTGTTGATAGGCAATCACTTATTAGGGTATAAAACAAATTCTTGGGCCCTCATTAAGCTTTCAAGATGCATTATAGACTGAAATGGTAACAAAGCCTCTTTGACCAAGTTTCTCACAGTTCAAATGATGATAAGTCCTACTCCTCATAGTTATATTTAGGTAGGTAGTTAAAGTGGCTCCATGCTTGGTTGACCTTTGAACACTATGGGCATTTCCCATTCAATTTAGGGGGTCTGTGATAGGATAACAGTTAATAGCTTGAGATTAGAAAGATAAGTTACATAATAAATGTAACATAAGAAGAGAGAAAGTTTGGTGTTGAGTGATAAAGCTAAAGAGGGGGAGAGAGAGATATTTCATAGTAGATCCACTCACATTTAGAAATATACCAGAATCGAGGTTTGACTCAGATGGTGGAAGACCCAAATAGGGGCTCAACCCGATTAATCTGTTTTCAAGGTCCAATGCACCATAAACAAACAAGTTAAGGCCAGGATAAACCCCTCAGATACCTAAGTATATGCTCAAGCCAAGAATGAGGGAAAAAAATTACAAACTCCTTTGGCTCAAGCTATGAGAATCCTGAAATTGGCAATGATGAGAAAGGTCGAGTTGTGCATAAGCTCAGCTGACAGGTGAGTAGGACTAAGTTCCTTTATGTTTATATACTAAGGTAGGCTCTGTGAGACCTTAAAAAAATAGAGTGATTTGCAAGCAATAAGTTGCTTGAGTCAAGTAAACCAATCAAGAAGGACACAATGTTCTTCTTATGATTTAAGACTTATTAACCAAGACTCAAAGATGTTAGCTCAGAGGGAGATTCACAATGACTTTCTCAGTGTAATGCTCTTTAAGTTTCTAGAAATCATAAACGTTATTGTGCTTGAGCATCATGTATTTATAGGAAAGTTAGGAGTCATTATGCCATGCAGGCGCCCAAATTGGCCTAGTATCTAGGATCAAAGGGTTGGTACAACTGCTTGGTGATCTCCTCTGTACGCTATAAGGCCATTCAATTAGCTTTTGCCTAATAACCATGTTTTTAAAGGTGGCAGGAGCTGCTTTCAGCATTGTGGGTAAACAAATTGTAGTTTACGAGAATGTAAATAATATTTGCCATTTGTTGATGTTGGCGTGTCATATCAGCATCTGTGAGTCCATGGCTTCCAACAATGACCCTGCTGTGAGCCTACATTGGCTCTTCAACCTCAGAAACAAATGGGGATTGGTTGCTTGAGAAAGAGGATGCTGACCAGGCCGATAAAGCCTTCTTAACCAGGGTGTTTGGGATTGGTCTTATCCATACCTGACCCCTTCATCATTTGAATTCAACCCAAGGCATTATAGAATCAAAATGTACAATTCCAGCAAGATCTACGTTAATTAAAGGTTGTACTAGAAAATTTCTTTTTCAAGAACAAAAGGAAATGTTGGATGAAGTGTGGAATCCTATCAACACACTTTGGGCACGAAAGTGGACTGAACCCACTGGTCAAGGAGAATAGAACCAACAAACCTCATAACCACCAAACTGACCTTCTCTAGAAATTTGATATTGAAACATTGATCGCATTTACGAACAACCAAATTATCTCTTGCATATCATTTGTAGAAATATTAAAAGAGAGATAAAGAAGATTTTTAATATTTCTATGTATATATAATTGTACAATGGGACATCATATTCTAAGAAAAGAGGGCAACCTAAATTAAGAAAGCTATAATAATAGTAATTACACAAATAACCTAAATTAGAAAATATCACTCCNNTATCAATCCTCTAATTTAGGAATGATACTATATATTATCCTAATATTCCCCCTCAAACTCAAGATAATATCAAAAATACCAACTTGAATTTGGAAACCAAATCAAGATGGCAACCAATCTGATGAACTTTCGTAAAAACATCAACCAATTGAACAAACGTAGAAACCAAAAAAAGACAAAGGGTGGCCCCCTTAAAGTGATGACACACAAAATAGTAATCAATTTAAATATGTTTTCTATATTCATAAAATATATCATTGTCAAAAATCTGGATAGCACTATATTTGTCACAATAAAGAGCAGTACCACTAGGTTGAAATATACCGATATCATATAAAAGACAAATTGTAATGGCCAGATCCTAGAATATAGAAAATCACTGATGATGAGTTAAAATTACCTAGGAAAAACGAGTTAAGGATAGCAATTCAGTCAACGAGTGTTGACCGGAAGGCGTCGAGAGTAGTAATCCGGTCAACGAGTGTTGACCGGAAGGCGTGAAGGAGTAGTTCGGTCAACGAGTGTTGACCAGAAGGTGTGATCCGGTCAACGTAAAATGTTGACAAGAAAACGCGAATGGAAGGAAGGACGGGAAAGAGGAATGTAATCCGGTCAACGCCAGTTAGTTGACCGGAATGTTTTGAAATGAGAAACATCCCCCCTAAATAACCTAGAAATTTAATAAGGAAACTCTTCGGGAGTGTAAAACCATAAATAATATACTCCGAAACATCCCCCTAAATAATCTAGAAATTTAATGAGGAAACTCTTCAGGAATGTAAACCCATAAATAATATACTCCGAAACATTCCCCCTAGTGTGGCCAAACCCAAACGACGGCCGTCAAACCCAAGGCCTATAAATAAGAACTAGAGGGCATGAGAAAGAGGCACGCAATAGAGTTTTCTAGTAAATGAAGACCAAAAGTTCAATGAGAAGTAAAAGAAAACCAGGCAAGAGTACTCACCCTTATTGCAAGTTCATGATTATGCATGTCTACAACGCAAGTATATCTGATTTCTGATGAACTTATATTTCAGTATATATGATGTTGTTCTGTTCACATGATTTAAGGAAGAATCATTCTTAATCGCATGTTTAAAAAGAAGTCCTGTTATTCATGGTATTCGACTTTTATTCTGCTTAAAGTATGATTATTTATTGATCTATATGAATTGTCTTGTTATTCATGATGCTCGATTTTTATTCTGCTTAAAGTATGATTAATTGTCGATCTATATGAACTTCGATAATTGCATGTTTAAAGAAAATACTTCCGACCCTTCGGCTTTGAAGAAAAAGAACTCCGGCCTTCAGAAAAAAGAACTCCGGCTTTCAGTAAGAAGAACTCCGGCTTTCAGCAAGAAGAACTCCGGCTTTCAGCAAGAAGAACTTCGACTTTCAGTAAAAAAAAAAAAAGAACTCCGGCTTTCAGTAAAAAGAACTCCGGCTTTCAGTAAAAAAAAGAACTCCGGCTTTCAATAAGAAGAACTCCGAACTTCGGCTTTCAATAAGAAGAACTCCGAACTTCGGCTTTCAGTAAAAAAAACTCCAGCTTTCAGTAAAAAGAACTCCGGCTTTCAGTAGAAAGAACTCCGGCTTTTGAACTCCGACTTTTTAAGAAAAGAACTCCATCTTTTGAAAAAGAATTCCAGCTTTTAAACTCCGGCTTTTGAGAAAAGAACTCCACCTTTTGAGAAAAGAACTCCGACCTTTTTATAAGAATAAAGAAAATGTATGTAATCCGGACAGCAAGTGGAACTCTACGACTTTCGACTTTCGCACTATGACGGATGGCCATTAAAAGACATGAACTAAGAATCGAGTTTCCATTAAACTTGCTGTTAAAAATGGATGAAGGATATTGGAGTGACACTCGAGGACTACCTCCTAGGCCACAGGGGGAGATTTTTGGTGGTATAAGACTTTTGGACTACGGCCCCGTATGCCGGGTTAAAGGCATTACCTCCCGCCTCGGGGAGCATAATGAGAGGATACGGCCTTAGGTTGTGGGGTTACACGCAACCCTTCCTCGATGTTGTCCGCTCCCATCCGATCCCTAAAGATGATAAGGATTTCGTATGGTTTTTATGAATCTTCTAAAGACAAGATAATAAGAATAAGAATAAGGAAATTCTGAACTAAAGAAGAAATTATATGGTGATTTCATTTGTTAAAGTTATGATATAAATCCTTACTTTGATCTGATTATATGTATATTTATATTTTTTACATATGAGTATCTTGCTGGACTTTGTAACTCACTCTTGCCACTTTTCAAATAACGAGAGGCTTATGGAGGACGAAATCGAGTAGAACCATATGATGTAGCTAGACGGCATAGCTTGCCGGAGCTGATAAATGAAAAACTTGTTTTATTCCTTCTAATGTCTTGAGAAGACTAGTAGAACAGTTCCGTTGTATATGAATCTATGGATGTTAGCATGTTTCCGTGATTACTTATTGGATAAATGAAATTGATAATTCTAGTAAGCATCTCAGGTCGTATTAAGGCATTCAGGTCCAACCTTAGTGTTGGCCGGCCTTGTATGAAATTAAAATCGGAATGCCAGCTCATGTAGTTCGGCCTCATGCAATCCTGTGTATGCAAGAAAAGAAAAATTTTTATGTCCACCTAATTAGTATCTATTTATTTATTTTGGCAATTGACAAGGATTTAGGCTTGACGGCGGCTTTGTGCGGTGGAATAAGGCCGGACTGTCACACAAATAAACTCAGATATAGTATCAGCAAAAAGCATGATATTCAGCCTCAATGCTAGTGCAAACAACAACAATATGCTTTTTACTGCATCAAGAAATAATAGAATACCCCAATAAGTAGAGAAAGCTGGTAGTAGACCGTCAATCAGTAGGGCCGCTTGCCCAATCAGCATTAGGGTATACTTGGAGTTCTAATGATGAATGAGAGAAAAAGTGTAGGCCATGAAACAGGGTACCCTTTATGTATCGGAGAATACGAATAACAGCTACATAATGAACAAAACACGAAATCGACATAAATTGACTAACAAGATGCATAGCATAGGTAATGTCAGGCTTGATAACAGTAACGTATATGAGGCTCCCAACCAGCTGGGGATAAAGGGCAATGTCAAAAAAATGCCCGCTAACAGTAGCACAAAGTTTAATATTGTACTAAAAAGGACTATTAGCCATCTTATAATTAGTAAGTGCAGTGCAAGAAAAGAGATATGAAGCATTCTTGGCTTGTATCAAATGGTAGCCATCAAAGGTGGGAGACACATCCAGTTTGAGAAAGTAGCAAAGGAAACTGAGGTCCTTTATTTCAAAGTACTAACCGAAAAGGTGTTTAAATTTAAGAATGTCAAAACCATTATCACCAATAATGATCATGTCATTAATATAAAATAGTAGAATAGTGGTATCAACAACAATATAACGAGTAAAAAGGGCAGAGTCATGAGAATTGAAAACAAACCTATGTTGTGAAATAGTAGAGCTAAGCTAGGCAAGCTAAGCACAGGAAACCTGCTTAAGACCATATAACACTCATTGAAGACGACATATTTGTCCAAAATAATGAGAAAAACCAGAATGAGATTTGATATAGACCACCTCAGTCAATTCTCTATGGAAAAATGCATTCTACGTATCTATTTGAAACAAATGCCATTAGCGTGTAGTGGCTATAGATAAGAAAGATCTAACAAAAGTGATGTGAGCGACAAGAGCAAAGATCTGCTCAAAAGCAATACCAAATTTCTAGGTAAAGCCCTTGGCCAGAAGTCAAGCTTTGTATTAGACTTCCAAACCATCAGAATTTATTTTTTGTTTGTAAACTCATTTGTTCTCTGCTGCAATCTTACCAAATGGAAGAGTAATCAAATCCCAAGTGTGAGTAGTGTGAATAACATCAAGCTCTTCAGATATAGCTGGCTGCCAATGAGGGTCAAACATGCTTCATAATAACTACGTGCCTCATGAAGAGCAGTAATAGTAGAAAAACACTGATAGTCACAAAGATGGATAGGAGGATGTGCCAACTATAGTGACAAATATCCATAGTGTAGGACTTTGAGGGCACAGTTGTGACATCGAAGTTATCAGACAATCCAAACTCATTAAGAGCAATTGAACTTACAAGAACTGCATTAGGTGGAAAATCTAGAAATAGATCGATGGTTGGATCAGTGAAAATCCAAGAAGAAGAGGAAGTGTTTGAAGGAAAGGAAGAAATGTCAATGAAGTTTTTGTATTCTTAAGACTTAACATTCCTAGAAATACAAAAACGTTTGGTTATAGGATTCGTAACACCGATAGCCTTCGTATTCAATGTCATGACCAAGGATGAAGCTAAGTGGAGAGCGAGGTTTAAGTTTGGAATGCTCATAAGAAGGGAGTAGGAGAAAACAAGTACAACCAAAAACTTTGAGAAAAGAATAATCAAGTACCTTTTTATAGAGACGCTCATATAGAAATTGGTTTGAAATAGTAGAACATGGAACTTGATTAATAGTTTAGATGGCTATATGAGTAGCATCTCCCCTAAAGGACTCAGGAAGAAAAGCAGATATGACGATTGTACGAACAACATCAAAGATGTGACAATACTTACGTTCAGCACAATCATTTTGTTGGAAAGTGTAAAGACATAACCAATTAGACACATTGACTATTTGTTTAAGTTCATCTAGAAGGAAGTCAAGGTATATTCCATGGCATTGTTGAAATCAAAGACTTTAATTATGTAATCAAATTGAGTTTTTATCATTTGTTAAAATTTATCAAAAGCATTAAGAAACTCGGAGTGATCATGTAAAAAATAAATCCATGTATAATGAAAGTATTCATCGAAAAAGGTAACAAAGTAGTAAGGTCTACCCTTAGTAAGAATGGGAGTGGGATCCCAAATATCAAAATAGACCAAACCAAAAGATGCGAAAGCCAAAGAGTTACTTTTATTAAAAGATAAAAGGTGTTTGTTGCCTAAGTGACAAGACACACAATGATAAGAGTCAAAAGTAACTTCGTCTAAGTAACCATTAGAGGCTAAGGACTAAACTTGAGGAGGGAGGGTGATCAAATCACTATGCCAAAGATCAGAAGCGACAGCAACAGTAAGTGGGCGAGTGAAACATGAATATAGAAGATGCACAGATGTAAGCTTAAAAAGCTACCAATTTTATGCTTGGTCCCAATGAGTTGGCCCATCTTTTGATCATGCACATCACAACTCATGTGAGAAAATATTAGGCTAAGACCACATTCAATATGTTGACTAATAGATACAATATTGAGAGATAAGTTCAAAATATGATAAGTGTCCCTTATATAAAAGTCGAGGTAGATACATGATCAACATGGTTGATAGATATATAACAACCATCAGTGAAATATATAAGAGAAATGTTAGTTGAAGAGGTCTTACAAGACAATAAGGAAGAAATTAGATGTCATGTGATTGTTGCAGGAAAAGTCGATAAACCAAGAAGAAAGTATACCTGAAGATATGGTTAGTACGATGGAGGTATGAGACAAAACATGGTTAGCAATTATCTTAAGATTGGCTACAATAAGAGACAAGGTATAGAAGCTGAAGCAAAATCTACCAAGTTTGTTGAGACAACAACCATGGGTTTATGAAAGTGTTGGTCTTTCCCTTGGAACATCTCTAGCATTCTTGGCCTTTTTCTTAAGCCAATCAAAAATATGGTGTCCCTTTTCTTTACAAAAATAGCATTTTTCATTATACCAACATGAATCAAAGAAAACAAAAGCCACAACTAGAACAAAAAAAGGTAGATAATGTGACAGTCATTATTGCACCAGTAGAATAAGGACGAAGAATTTTTTACCAAGTCTCTTCAAAAATAAGCTCTGTGAAAGGAAAATCAAATGTAGGCATGGGAGAGCAAGGAAACAGAGAGGCTTTAGTTTGCCCAAAAGCATCACAAATGGTCATCATGAAATGAATGAGCTAATGCTGATTTCATTACTCATTCAAAGAGTTTAATAAACTAAACATCTGAAAATACTTGATTAGCCTAAGAAAGTTGATCCCAAGGGCTACTAACATTCTTTGGGATCCTCAAATAGACTAGTAACACCTATCTTGTTAACCAAATTCGGGGATACCGGTGGCATAATAAGAACCAGCACAAATAAAAGTGTGATGGCACAGATCTCGCCATAAAGGTTGCCAGAGTATCAACAGTCACCGGAAAAGTCAGTGAGAAACTGCTAGAAAGTCATAGAAAAATTCGCCGGAAAAGGATGCCGAAAGTGGGTGATTCGCAATGATGGTTGTCGATGGTGGTCGGAGCCGGCAGTCCACAGTGGTCAGTGGAAACAGTGGCCTGGTCTGCAATCAGCAAAGTTCAAAATGAGGCCAAGGCATGAGATCAGGCCTCATCCAATGGAGATGGGCCTAGTCTAATATGCGGAATGAGGATAGCCGGTCTAGGCTTGTCAATCAGAGAAAATGCTGCATTTTGAGGAAAGGAGTGAAAACTCGGCAAATCACTATTGGGGGAAAGAATCCACAGCCTGCCGTATTTCTTTGGAGAGGACGATCAAAATGCATCGTTTTATGGTCTTCTTATGCTTCTCTTTGCAATGTCGATTATGGAAATTGTGGCTACAGGCTCGCAATGGTGCCAAGCAATAGACAGATTCAGCAAGTAGCAAAGGTTGTGACTACTAATTTCTTCAACCAGGAGGTTTTCAGAAACCACAGGCACGGTTTATTAGTGAGGCATGGTACCAATCATTGGGCAACAGAGGAGGCTCCATTGAGCAACAGGGGATTCTGCTACTGATTTTGGCAACCAAAAACAGTTGGATAACCACGGGTCCAGGGAACTGGTGAGGAGGGTATGTGACTATACAATGGATTATTTTTTATAGGAGAATGAAGCAGCATAAATTAGGCAAGCTGTAATAATAGTCATTATGCAAATAACCTAAATTCTAATTTAGAGAGGATATTACATATATACTAATATACATAAATAACCTAAATTAAAAGATATCAATTGTCAATACTATATGATATCCTAATAATATTATATAACAATTTCCTGCAAAGCACAATTTCACAAATCTTGCAATCCGTTACATGAATTTATTTCCTTCTAGATTACAAGTCAATAACGAAGTTCATATGCCTCATCACCTATACAACAGAACCGGTATTTTTCTACTTGTCTAGCCCTAATGGTGAGCTAGAACTTAGTAGCCACCACTGAATAAAAGAAAACCCAGATAGTAGCAAATTAGCAACATACACAAACGTTGGTGCTCCATAATCATCCACGACCATGTATTTTCCAGAATTTGGCACAATAAAGGAAATTGCGTAATAATACGAAAATAAACGACGAAACACCACCGATAAGCACAAATTTAATTCTTCCACTCAAACAGTTTGGGGAAAAAAATACAGCAGAGAGAGAGAGACCTTCGGAGGATGGTGAATTAGAGGTAATCGGCCATAAGCTGTGGCAATTCTGAATGCCAAAATCGTCATATCTCCGGTTTACTCACGGACACCTTACAATGGCAGCCATACTAAGATGACAAATAATAAAGTTACCTCAAATTTTACATGCAAGACGGATGTTTCTGTGGTCATGCTCGGTCTCGAGTGGGATAAAATTCGAGTGGCTGGGACACGATTTAGGGGGATTCAAAATTATTGAAAATAAATGTAATTAATTTAAAATAATAGTCTTTATAAAAATTAACAACCCCCCCCCCCCCCCCCCACACATACTAATGTACCTCAAAAATTCAAATTATTGTAAGAATTAGTGAGTCGCCTTGTCACGTACGGGTGTCTGAATAGATATTAGTTCGGTCTTCATAACTCAGAATTTGAATATTGTATACCACAATAAGACAAATAAAAGGTAAAAGATATACGACACTTATTTTTCGGTATATTTTTCGATACTTAAATTAAAAATCTTTCTACTTGAATAAGAAAGATATATGGAAATGAGTGCGAGATTATAATGTAGATGGGGATAAGTATTTGTTCGGAGGGCAATACTTCATTTGGTGTACTCGTTAAGTAAAGTGGTTTTAGATTATACACTCACCTGGCTAAGTATCTAACTTTGAGAATTGTGCACTTGTGGGGTGAGTATTTTTCTTGTTTGTATACTCAGTTGAAGGAGTGTCTAACTTTGAAAATTATGCACTCGTTTGGAAAGTATCTAACTTCTTTACTCATCATTCCTTTTTGTTTGTCTTTTTTTCCTTTTTCGTTTCCCTTTTCTTTGGGAGAAAAATTGTATTTATAGTAGGAGGCATTACTTAGCTAGCATGCTCCTAAATCAATATGTGGATATAGTGTTTTTTTGGTGGTGAGGGACTTTACTTGTTTGTGTTGGCCGGAAATGAGGCGGCCTACTTACACAAGCACAATAGGATCGAAGAGAAGGAAAGAAAGAATAATGACAAACGATATTTACGTGGAAAACCCTTATGAATCAAGGGAAAAATCACGGAACGTTGAGTCCGAAAGATTGCACTATGTTTGTGATGAAGATTACAAAAACAGTAAGGCAGAAATGCACACACACTCAGTCGGGCCTTCTTCCTCTCCTTTTGTTTTTCTTTCTTCCTTTCACACACTTTGTTTCTTGATTATATCAACAGCCTTACATGCATACACATATATATATAAGGATATACAAAGAAGTCTCAGCCGCCGAGCCGGCACGTTCAGCCTTGTGGTGGGTACACGGTTCCCAAGAGGCATGTCTGAGCAGTAGACGGCGCATGCCTGCAGAAGGACTTGGGTTTCCAAGGTTACCTAAATGGGCAGGCCAACTAACTCCCCTTTAATCAAGGCAGGCACTCTGAATTGCCTTAATGAGCCGGTCAATATTTAGTTGACCGCCCACCGGTCAACGTCCCGTTGACCGGAGATTCATCATGGGAGAGATTTCCAACAAACTTCCCCTCTCGA